>APFE031428357.1:987-14190 GCA_000404065.3 Pinus taeda
AAAAGGGAAGCAAAATGTTGTGGCAGATGCACTCTCAAGAAAGGATGAGGATGTGGAAGCATTTCTTTGCGCCATTTCTATTAACCAACCAGATTGGATAAACGAAGCAAGGGATGAATAGAAGAATGATAAGGAAGTGTGGGCACTCATTCAAAAGATACAACAAGATCCCAGTACATCTGATACATTTATCTGTAAAAATGACTCATTATGGTACAAGGATTGGGTATACCTATGTAAGAATTCCCAACTTAGACAAAATATTCTTAGGGAATTGCACACCTCTCCCTTAGGAGGGCACTCAATAGTTCTAAAAACCTACCATAGGGTTAAGAAGGATTTTTTTTGGGATGGCCTTAAATTGGATATTCAAAAGTTTGTGGCAAAATGTTTGGTTTGCCAACAAAATAAAGTTGAAACAATTAAGACTCCAAGACTATTACAACCTTTATCCATTCCAAGCCAATGTTGGGAGGAGGTTTCAATGGATTTTATCACAATTTTACCCAAGTCCGAAGGAAAGAGTGTTATGATGGTGGTAATGAACAGACTTACCAAGTATGCACACTTTTGTGCATTATCTCATCCATTTAAAGTGAGTACAATTTAGACTGCATTTATGGAAAAAATTAAAAAGCTAGATGGAAACCCAAAGATTATTGTAAGTGACAGAGATCCCATTTTCACAGGAAATTTTTGGACAGAATTATTTTCTTGTCTTGGTACTCAATTAGCTCATATCTCATCTTATCATCCTCAATATGATGGGAAAACTAAGATAGTAAATAAATGTTTGGAAGGATATCTTCGTTGCTTTGTATCTGATAAACAGACACAATGGGTCAAATGGTTGTATCTGGCTGAATGGTGGTATAACACTTCCTTCCATACTGCAACAAAAATGACCCCATTTATGGAACTTTATGGATATCATCCACCATCTATCACATCATATTTAAGAGAAAATTCTAAGGTTCAAGCAGTGGAACATCACATCGAGCATCAGCAACAAGTTCTCCAACTCTTAAAGGATAACTTCACCTTGGCACAGAATAGAATGAAACAGCGGGAAAATCAACATCACAGCGAAAGAAGTTTTGATGTAGGTGATTTGGTATTCCTATGACTATAGCCATATAAACAAATGTACCTCAAGCAAGCTAAGAAGGATAAAAAATTATCACCAAAGTATTATGGTCCATACAAGGTGTTGCAAAAGATAGGTACTATGGCATACAAATTGGAGCTTCCTGCAGCTTCTCGAGTGCACCCAGTTTTCCATGTTTCATTCTTAAAGAATGTTATAGGTGACAAGCTTCCAATTCAGACAATATTACCAGAACTTGATGAGGAAGGAAAAATCATATTGGAACCTGAAGCAGTCAAAGAAACAAGAACTTGAAAGCTATGAAATAGATCAATTTCAGAGTATCTCATCAAGTGGAAGAACTTACCCGTTGAAGATTCCACATGGGAGGATGAGAATTTTATACAGAAGCATCCAGAACTACTCAAGCATTGAGGACAACACTTTTTTGAAGGAGAGGGGCATGTTAGGTCCCTATAATATTAGTGTCCCCCCCATTATTATTTTCGTTGTATCCCTTATTGTTATTATTGTGCCCCTATTGTCCCCATATTGTTATTATTATGCCCCATAGAATCCCTCTATTGTTATTTTTGTGCCTTTATATTCTTATTGTTAGGTCGGATTGGTTATATTGTGACCCCGTAGACTCCTATAGATAGAAATGAGGTTTTTTCATTTGAATCATCTAAGAATTTTTCATTTGTGTAATGTAAAGGAGGTTGCCCCCTCGAAGAGGCTTATTTCTAAGGTGTTGATCTATATTTTCTATCTTTTTGTGAGCTGGTTTCATAATAGAGGATAACCTGGATAAGAGGGAATGTCTTGAGCAATAGATTTATGCACTCCATGATAGGGAGGGTTTTGATAAATAGGAACCTGGGCACCAGAATGAGGACTCTGATAACCAACATACACATAATCATGTTTCCAGGCTCCAAGATAACCTTGTAAATGTTGGAGAAGTTATGTTCGGACTTTCTGGTCCTAATAAGAACTTCAGGAATACCCTTATAAGTTTGATATTGTTGCCCCATGGATTTTTCATCATCCCAACATAAGGTAGATTTCATGGAGGTTGTTCCATACTACAATCAATATGTCCTACTTGAATTTGATGGATACCTTATCCAAGCGGTTGAGACTATAAGGTACCTTGTAAAGGTTGGGTAAGTGGAACCTAGGGGGTACCAGATACCAACGGAATAGATTGAGTCAAAGTTATAGCCTGTAAAGTTTGGCTTACATTAATTTGAGCTTTTAGAGGCACAAATTGATAAGTAGGAATTTGAGATCTGGATGGCACACGTTGAGAATTCAAAAATGGATCCACAACCAAACCAAGTTGTGCGGGAAAAGTAGGTTGCCAAAAATTAGTATCCATTCTAGGATATGGAGGATTTAGATAAGGTTGAGCACCAAGGTATAAAAATAATAGGTTTCCACCCTGCTAAAGGAAGAGGGGATGATGGAGGTAACAACCCCCCTTGCGGAGGGTACCCAACATTAGGAGAGCTAGGATTTTGAAGGTAACTAAGCCCAATAACATAAGGGCCAATCTATTATTCAACTATAGGTGTAAGTGGAGGAGAAGGAGTAGGCTATATACTGCTCATTAATGAAGTTTTGGATGGAATTCCAAGAATAGGTAACAAGCGATAGCTCCATGGATTAGATGTCACACCAGAGAAGGTACCAAATAATGACTAATAACTAGGTGGTATAGACTGGCCACCATACAAATGTGCCTCTGGTGATGTCGCAAACATGGATGAAGTAGAAAAACTAGTTATCTTAACCATATGGGTGGACATAGGCTAGGAAACCATAGAAAATTTAGTCATGGTTAGCTATCCCAAATAAGATTGTCGTGAGAAACTCACGAGTGAGCGAGAAGAATCAAGTAAAGTAGTTTGTGTTAGAATTTGAAGAGAAGGAAGAGGATGAGCTTGATAAAAATGAAGTCCACTCCAATGAACAGGATTAGAGGAACAAGGTTCTTCCTATGGGATCTCTTCGATACTCACAAGACCAGGTGGAAAAGGTTCATCATCAAGTCCAAAATATATGGTTTGCGATTGTGTCTGAGACAAAGGAAGAGAATAGGGAAGTCCTAGAGTAATAGATAAAGATGGATGAGGTACCTCAGGTTGAATAACCTCAAGTAATAAGGTCTCTGATTCAATAAAGTCAGGTTCAATGACCTTAGGAAACAAAGCCTCGGGTGCTTCGGTTTCAACTGTGTCATATTCACTAGCAAATTATGAAGTAATATCAGGCTCAATACTTAAGGGGCAACATGATTATGGTAGATCAGATCTAGGATGAGGACTAGAAGGACTAGAAGTAGTTCTCGAAGTTCCTGATTCGGTATTTTGTGTCTTCTTATTCTTCTGACGACGATTATGAGTAGTCTATGGTGGAAGAGGAGGCTTATTTTGCATTCTACGTGAACAACGGGGAGAAGGGGTGTGTTTTTCCATGGTGGATTAATAAATTTTAATAATTAACACAAAAATAAATCAAAAGGATGTTAATATTAGGAATAAATGTTTACCAAGCAACCATGAAATAAAATATACACCTTGGAAAACCAACTTGACTTAACATACATGTAGGAAATCTCCCTGAATGTTGTGTTCAATGTATCACGATATACAAGGCAGTTGACTCAGTTACCTATGGAGAGGATAGAAACCTATGGTGGACTTCCAAAATATACTTGATGGTACGTGGAAGTTCATTCCGTAGTAGTCTTTTCTAAAGTGTAACCATTCTATGAGATCATTCCCATATACTTTTCATGCATGGAGTGCCATTCAATATACCCAAAGTTACGCAGAGTACGATCTAATACACTTACGTACGTGGAATGGGATATCACCCTTGGGATACAACGCTAGAAAACAACAACTCCTACATTTAATGATGCTAGAAACACATCTCTAGCCTAGACCTCTAAATGTTTATGTTAATATGACAAATTCTCCTTAGCTTGACTCAAAATATTTTCAAGTTTATCTTTGATTAAGTTTCAATTTCATGGCTCACTGCAAATTTCACCTGGATATCCTAAAATGCAAGATAGCATGAAGAAATGGAAACTTTCACTTTGTATGAGAATCTATCTAAAGAAGGGAAGAGACAAAGAATATGCAACAAACATTAACTAAGTGAAATTCCCTAAAAAATAATTGTTCCATTCAAATTTTACTCACAAAACCCTAGATGCCAATGCAAAGAAATTTTTCTTTCCAATTCCCTCTTAATTTTCAAAATGAGAGAAAGCTAAGATGCATGTCTAATCTCTGATGACAATAAACTTTTTAGAATGATGACTAGAACACAAATTCTTTCAAGCACTCAATGACTAAAAAAATCAGTTTACTAATGACCTAATGACAAGAACAAAGGAAAATCTAAACAAATTATCATCAAAGGCAATTAAAACCACAAGAAAACCATATGGAGACTTTTGAGAGACACTAATACACTGAGAGACATAAGGAAGAGTAGCTGAAAGAAGGTTGGATAGTGATCAAACCAAAAAAATGCAACTTTTGGCATGAAACAGGGATCAACGCAGGTGCTTAAGCGACACCATTGCTCTGCAATGCAGACACGGAGAGGGATGGGGTGCACTACAATGCAGATGCAAGGAAGTCTATGGTGCACTGTAACACATTATCTCTAGACCAGAGGGTGAACTTATCAAGGAATCTCAAGCTCCGACACAAAACATGCAATGGAATCTCAATGATAGGTCTTCCTATGTCTAATAAAGACTAACTAAAAATATAGAGATCAAAACAAGAGGAAAAATAGACACTAATGGCAAGGAAAAACCACCAAGGTATTGAATTGATCCCCAGTGGAGTCGCTAATTTGTGATATGGAATCTATGATTGTGAATAGAAGTGTCTTCCCTAGTCTTGGTGAACTTACCTAGAACAACAGAAAGCAAAGGGCATAATGTCTTCCTTAAAGTAATATAAGGATGGGATGAAGCCTACCTAGAATCTATCGCAATATTCACTCCTTCCTCGGCTTGTATGCTCCAATCCTAGCTCTGATCGCTATAATTAGAACCTACACAATCAAATAAGAAAAGCCAAAGGTCTACGACATCTATGTAGCATAATCGAATCATTTCATTTAATAGATGAAAATGGTATTGAAATACATGAAATCATAACATTATATATAGGAAAACAGTCTACTCTTTGTATTAATAGAAATGGAGAGAGTTACAACCAAAAATAGGAGTTGATCTTGTAGAAGAGCTACTCAAGTTGACTTGTCCTTTCCTAGCCACAAAGTATGCCTCTATGTCACCCTAATGCATGGAATAATTACTATCAAAGAAATAACATGAGGGTAGAATCAATCTCCAAAAGCCAACCCCTTGCCCATGGATGGTTGTAAATATATAGATGAGGGAGGTAGTTCATGAACTGTTACCCAATTACCAATCTAGGCTTGAGATCCACTTGAGATGGAAGGATTTGATGAAGGGATAAGAGGTGAAAACTTCAAGGTAGGATAGGATAGGATTTGAGACTCTTATCCAAGGTAAATGGTTGAAACAACCTCATGAATATTCTGGAAGAGGAATCTTCGGGATTCTTTTTATTTTTCTCAAATTTCAAGAATTAATGCACCCCTAAGACGAAGCAACCTGTTGGTGATCAGTGCAAGTGTAGAGAGGGTCAACATTGGTATCTAAAGTTCCAGTGTGCATTGGGCCTTAAAATATTGGAAACTCAAAAGTCAAGAGAAGAAACTCATGGACTCAACAGAATCATGCTTAGGGCTTTGTGTAGGGATGATGACAATATGTGAAAGGATGTGAATTGGTCTCATTCAAAGGCCTATTAACCAGATGTTACAAAATGGCCTATAAAACATACATATAGACATATAGACATCAACATAAAACAATCAGGATCCCTGATGACCCCGTTAGACAATGACATACATACATACATATGTATACATATATACACATTAGCCTAATCATGATCACAACATAATTACCAAATACCATAACATCAAGGTTAAGGGAACTCCCTTCATTCGTGCACAAAATGCACAACTTTGACAAAAATCATTCCCAACATATCCAAGGAATTTGATGCCTCATATCCATTTACTTCACCTGTCTTGTTAACTTTCTCATGACTTTGCTACCTAGTTACCCCAATGGACCCAACAAATCAAACTAACTATCCTAGTCTTTCCTTCAGTTTCCCTTATACATGCACCGAGCTTCATATGAGTCTTACATTACCTATTGGACTTCATTCAACTCTCCCTGAGTTCCACTAACTTCCCTCTTTCCCAACCAAATCCCAAGACCCTCAAAACATAAAAGGAAAGAACAAGAAATCCAACAGAAGAAAACCATGAAAACCAATAGAAATATGACACCAAAAACAAAGTGGCATAATCATTCACTAGACGCAATCAAGACCGAAAATCAAGTGAAACAAATCAGAAAATACCACAAGCACGAGAATAGCAACAAATACCATGACTCAATCCCCCTAGGTCCCAATACTTCCAAAGGAAATCTCAACCCAAGCCTTCTTCAATATTTCATGGAAATTGCTTTTGCCATGGAATCCCCTACATCATACTGCCATAAACACATAACTGTTAGTGTATAAAGAAACATAACAACACACCAATTATCTTACCTTGTTGTTCTAGGCACGCTACCTTGTAACTGAACACATCCATCCCATCTCTCAAGGGACTCTAATTTCTTGACAAATCCAACTATAACTAGACATCAAGTGTTAGTTATATAAACAAATTAACTATTACCTTGTCATGCTAATACCAAGCATGTTTCCCTGCAATTGTTCACACATGTAAGTCACACATTCCAAAGATCAAGACATCATGTATATTAATTTGAAATCAACCTTTACCAAGTCTAACAACCATGTCATAACCAACAACCAATTCATTATTGGTCATAATACATAATGCTACAACTATCACCTACTTACACTCAAGTACATATCAGTTGTCTCAACACATATGTGTTAGTACAACCATCTCAAAACAAGGTCATTTCTTCACGCAATCTTAGAGACATATACTCATAGCTTGTAATTAATCAAGCATTCAAGAAATAGATAGATGACATAATATACACTAAAAACTCAAACACCAAATAGATGACATAAGAAATGGCATACCTTAATGTATCTCAGGGGAGGCTATCTTGTCTGCACAGTCAATCTAGGTTAACATGATATAACTTCACAACACATCAACTCAAACATAAATAAGTTCATGATATCCATAACAATAACTAGCTAATATATTCACATCATAAACTCATAAACAATCTCCATTCATGCATAACAATCACATATGCACAATCACTCTAAATTAGTATGACATAATATCACAATATATTAACTCATACTTGAATGTCATAACCATAATCATCTGTATAGGTCAATCCAAATTAGCACAAAACATAATAACATCAATACCTCAGATACAGTGACCATAATCATCAAGCATATGACCACAATTCATACAACAATAGGTTACTATCATTCATGACTATCTAACACATCTACATATGGCTACATTGATCAACTAGCCTTTATCATAAATGTAACCATAATAACAATAGAATGAAAAGCATATAAGTGACCCTAATTATTATAACAACCATTAACCACATACCTGCATGCCAAACCTACAAACGTATATGACGATATGTTCTTACCCCGAGGTTTAGTGTTTGAACCTCACTTTTGATGATATGCATATCTTACTTCATCTCAACCAACACATTAACATCATAACAACCAACAACACCATGATGACCTGAAATGCATACAATGACCTCATGCATGATAACCATTCCCATAATAATGTATTTATAACAACATATAGACTCTGACATGCATAAAAAATGCATATACAACTGACACACACTCATGACGACCACATCCAACAAAACACCATCCACTTTCACATGGCGACACCACTATAACCATGACCACCACAATGAATACACAATAAGTGCATAAACTACAAGCATAGAGAACACATATATGAAATTGATATTATTGCATGACCAACACACCACCCATCCAGTCTATGGGGTGAACCATTCTCTGATACCACTATGTAACACCCTCCTCCCACATTTACCCAAGTTAACCAGTCCGCTATGGTAAACATGCGACAAGAGGCTACTATGATGTGATTCAAATCCCCATGTATAGTTAAGGAAGTGGAACCGGAAAAATCAAACCAATATGACTTTCCGCACATGCTACAGAACATTCAGGAGCCAACTAACCCTTCCATGTGACCAACCCCTGAGGCAACTTGACATTTCACTGATCTAGACCCCCAACCACTCCCATGACAAGCCATGCATGTGATTGAGACCTTCCATTCACTCCCACAGCAAAGGCATGCCAACGACTATGGACTTTTTTAGTTAGTTTTGATCCAACAACCCCGGATTTTGTGCTACTTTTTTAGGGCCTCGACTCAGGCCACTACCCAGAGCTTCATGAATCTTCGATAAATGATAAATGACATTGGAACAAAGGTACTAACGAAATCACTTAATCAATGACTTAACTGGACCCCTACTAACCATGATAGACATTTCATCAAACTTGTCACAAATATGCATTCTACAAGTCATAACAACATATCTAAGCATAGGGATCTCATACTTATTTAAGATTCATAAAGAAGCATTTTTTCCATATCACAATAGCTGCATTATCACCTATTAGGTCATATATTCATTGTAATTTCAATTACTAATCAAAACATGGTGATAACCGTACATGAAGTCTGTCATAAAACACACTTATAACCAGCATATAACCAACATAATTAATAAGGATATAAAATCCACATATAATCCAGTACATTTACACATGAAATACCAAGGAGAAAGATTTCTCATTAATGAACGAAAAAGCCAACTAGGTATGGGACTTCCATGAACCACCTGATCATAGATTGGCTTAACCAAATCTTTTTTTTTAGCCAATCACCCCCGTGCCATATTCCAAGCATGAATGTGGGACTCAAAACCAAACCAAACTAGGTTTCCTCAGGATTTACCTCAATCCCCACTAGATCACTAGGCCCTAACAAGCATGGATGCCACTAGATTTCTCCACCTAAACTGTGAGGAATTTTCCTGTCCCTTAGTCTCTAGGATTTATCGTATATCCCTCCATACACAGTCAAGGATTCCTAGGCTTAATCAAGACTCCACCCTCCAATATTTATGGTATATCTCTCCATTCACCAGTCAAGAATTCCTAGACCTGATCGAGGGCACACACCTCTAGGCTTTACCATATATCTTGCCATTCACTGGTCAAGAATTCCTAGGCCTACCAAGGCACACAAAATCTGGCTTACAACAATCCCAGTCTAGTCCAGGGATTCCTAAGCCATGTGTTTAGAGACCACCTCACTCAATTTCAAAACTATCCAAAAATCCATCTCAACCAAATACAAGAGAATCCATCATACCATGGCTATCAAGAAATGGAAACGCAAGGTTGAAGAACATTGTCATACCTGGAAAAACCCATGCCAATGACAACAAGAGAACCAAATACATACATGCATGTACTATGCATACCAAAACTATCAACAAAACCACACATGCAAATCGATACCTGCAAATAATCTTGATGTAGTTTCCTGATCCTACTCTTCCTTGCTTGAAATTTGCCTTCTTGGTCCTTCCTTTGCTTTCCTTGATCCAATGCTAGAGTGCTCCAAGAAAACTCCAAGTTTCCAAGAGTGTGAGAGGCAGAATAGAGAAAGAGCTCTAAAATTGAACTGACAAAAAGTTTACCAACTGATACTCAGAAGCCTTTTTTATTAATGAAGCCTATATTTTCTTGAATTTTCATTATTTTCCTTCATTTTCCTCCTCATGCAAATATATTACCTTTCACCTTTCTTTTCTTCTAATTTCCTTTATTTTCATAAATAAAATTCCAATGAATTTCTCATGCCTTTCCAAAGCCTTTGCCATTGCCTTTGTTAATTTCCTCATAGCCATAATAAGCCAAATGAACATCCACGAGGATGTTTTTCCCACAATTCAGCTTGGAATATGTGTCCCATGACCTTGGTTATATATATATATATATATATATATATATATATACACACACACACACACACATGAATTTTTGACCAAGGTTGTTACAAGAAGCCCTCATTTACTTAGGCGTACCATTTGTATAAAGGATAGAGGAGCACCAATGAGGTAATAATGGCCATCCTCCTAGTTTCACATGTCTCCAACTAAGTGTTATGACTTTTCATCTTTGGGTGTGAGATTATGCGGTAACAACCAATCATTACTATATATAACCAATCTATTACTAGGTGATAAAATATATGATCTAGTCTCTATGGAAGGGTAATTCTATATGCCTAAGGTGGCTTATTTTCTTCACCCATCTCTACATTAAGTCGAGGAGGCCTCCTACAATCATACACTCCAATATCGACAATATAATAAACAATAACAATTAAAACAATGCAAACAAATATTATAACTAATTGCATTTGCAATAAAACAAAATAGTATACAACTACAATGATAAAAAAAAATTACAACAGTATTACCTCTCATGTATGGGGGCTTCCTTGTAGTAAATGTGATGATTGGCCATCCTCACTAGTCCATCCCATACATGGATATTTTATAATATTGAGGACGTGATCACCCTCACTAGTTAACAAAGAAAAACCATATACACCCACTCGCCTACACAAGTAGTCAATTTTTCCCTTATCAGACAACATTTCCCCCCACATACATACAATCATATCAATTATGAACCTATAAAGGTGGTGGTTAAACATCTACGAAGTCACCAAAAACTTTTTCCAAAATTGACTAAACAGATTTATAGTGATGGGGAGGATATATCTCCCTTTAAACACACAACAATAATGACTTATAGAAATACAAAACAATCATTTAAAGATGGAAAACCACTTGATTATTTTAGGCCTACAAAATAAATTATTTACATAATATATCATATGGAAACTAATGTGTTTCCCTTCAGAGGTATGGTAAACACAAGCAACTAACCTAGTTCTCTACTCTAAAATAATGTAATCTCAACTAACACCCAAAAACCTAGAAGTTAATGGGGTCAATGATATCCACACTAACATATCTCTTATGATATGTCAACTAACTCCCATCTATAATTTCAGGGAATAAAATGAGAAAATGGGTAAAATCTCATGGTGCCTCTCCTAGATAACTTCATGACAAAATAAAAATATTCTTCTATAGGCTGGTACCATTGATTGATACCAACCCTAAATCTCTATCTACCATGATCCTAGTGAATCATCAATTGCATCAACAAGTCAATGTTTCCTTTAATGGAGTTAGCATCATCATAAAACTTGAGGAAGCCATCATTCCTCAAAAATAAATGAGATTGAGGTGTAATATGATAAGAGAACATAGCCATATCCCTCAACCAAGCATATCGTGTACACATGAAAGTATATGGGTTGGCACATGCTTGTCATCATTTTCCTTGATTCACATACAAATATCATTAGGAAAATATATCTATAAAATAAAAAATCTATCATTTGTAATATTCATTAACAATGGTAGGGGTGGCAGGAGGGGGAGGGATTCTAGTTAATCCCAAGGGAACAATTGACACCAACTATGCTTGGGGACTTGGATCTAGATCAAATAACCAAGAAGAAATGTATGGACTCTTACAATGTCTTTTCATCGTCGGGAAGAAAAATGTGGACAACTTAACCATTTTTGGAGATTTAATGACTAGGGGAATTTTGAGGTTTAAAATGGGCCTCCTAAGAAAAATGTACAACCAAAATAAACTTTATAAGAACCAATAGGATTCAAGATGATGATGTCAACCATGGGGGATGATTCACCATTTTTGGAATAAAAAATTAAAAAGTTAAAAAATAATAAAATAATAAAACTACATTTTCAACTCGTATTTTCAACTTATCTCCCTAAGGTTTTACTCAAATTTCAAGTGGGAATACTTGTTATAAGCAAAATTTAATTCATCATCCAAGGAGTACCCATGTTGCATACTTTCGATGGACCTTTCTACACGAAAAATGAGAAATACATGAAAAAACGTTATTACAGTCACATTTTTCATGTATTTCTCATTTTCTATGTAGTAGGGTCCATCGAAAGTATGAAAAATGGGTAATCCTTGGATTGGGAATCAAATTTTTCATCCAACAAGTTTTTCCACTCGAAATTTGAGTAAATCCATAAAGAGATAAGTTTGAAAATATGAGTTGAAAAAATAGTGTGTTTCTCTCCCTCTAAAATTTGATGATTTAATCTAATCTTAATTTATTATTTCCATTATTATTTTATAATTTCCATAAGAGGCCCATTTTAGACCTAAAAATTCCCCTAATAGATTACCATCTAATTCCTCATAAAAATAACTCATCCAAAGGACATAAGTTTAATTTCAACAAAAGGGATATTTTTCACATTCTCAAGCAACAATATAGAGGTTGACAAAATGGCCAATGTAACGTGCTTCCGCTACTAGAAATTGATGACTAAAGAAGTGCATGCCCAATCCCCCAAGGTTCCACCAATCATGATTATGGAAGGAAGGTGAAAGGTTAATACGAGATGGTGCGAGATACAGTATGTGGGTGGTGAAGATAGATTTGAATGGAAATATATACTGTATAGTTTGGGAGGTGGAGGGTGGCAGTTTATCCATTGTATTTGTGGTAGCGTACGAGTCTTGGCATCATGCAAGATCGTCGAACTTAACCTCACATGCAACCTTCATAAATTCACAGCCCTGGATCCTTGCAACTTATCGTCTCACGATGGTGTTCCTTGGTTTAAGATCAGGAAAATTTAATGCATGTTCAATGAACCCAGGGGTTAAATTTGACGCCCGTATGCCCGTATTTCGCATTTTTACCCGTAAAATACGTTTTAATCTAAAACCTCCACGTCATGCTCAACTTTCCATTCATTTTCAAAAACGTCATATTGGCGGGCATGTTAAAAAATTAAAAGTTTA
>APFE031428365.1:0-30139 GCA_000404065.3 Pinus taeda
AATTTTTAAAGTTTGAAAATAAAATAATATCAAAAAATCATAAAAATTAAAAAAGGCATAAAAAAA
Source organism: Pinus taeda (assembly GCA_000404065.3). NCBI lineage: Eukaryota > Viridiplantae > Streptophyta > Pinopsida > Pinales > Pinaceae > Pinus > Pinus taeda. The sequence goes on from APFE031428365.1 coordinate 67, forward strand.
AATAGTTTTCTTTATTTAGTTTTAGAATTAAATTTTAGATTTAGATTAGTTTAATATTTGATTTTTTTTTAAAGTTAGTTTCTAGTTTTAGTTTATTTTCTTTTTCATTTAGTTTAGTTTAGTGTTAATAAATTTAGGTTTCATTTACTTTAATCTTTGCTTAGTTTAGTTTTGTTTTATTTAAAAATACAAAAATTTAAAAAAAAAAATTGAAAAGCTTAACTAAAAATTGAAAATTCATTTTTTGGTGTCTTTTGTGGTATCTATGTTCCACTTTTCTATATTTAAATGCACCTAAATGTTTATTTGAAGTTAGCTATGTGAAAGTGGTAACTCGTCAGCATTTAAATTTTATGATCATTTAAAGCATTTGATTTTTCTTGAAGTTTAATTGCTGAAACATTGTTAAGACATTGCGCATCTATTGATTATCTCACATTTGGTAAAATTCATCTTTGCTTGGGTTATTTGATGATAAATGATTGTTTTACATGGTTTATATTTCTGCAACATTTAATAAATAATCATTTAATCATTAACTCCATAAGGCACTGGTACATTAACTTCTAAAATCAATCAGATGCTAAGTTGCCTTGTTGTGTCTCCCAACCCAACTAGTCCACAGTTGGTCTTCCTTTATCCCATAGATTCTACCCCCCTTAGCCTCGAGAGACAACTTAAATGGAGACATCGGGGATCAAGGTGACAACCCCCGATCTGAGCGTAGTTGTGCTGCCCAGACAATCTGTGTGACAACATTTTTTGGCGACGTTGCTGGGGACATTTTATTCTCGGCGTTTCAACGACATTTTCTCATCTTTTTTCTCATTTATCATCTTTTCATTTGAACCGGCAACGGCAACATTTTTTTGGCGCCGTTGCCGGGGATAGAGTTTTTCTATCCCTGGCATTTCAACAACATTCATTTTCTCATTTCTCATCCTTCTTTCATCTTTCTCATCTCTCATTTGAGCTGGCAGAGTTAACATTTTTTTAGCATCTTTTGGATCTTTTCATTGCCTTATTTTTCATTATATCAACAACTACTCTTTGGTTCATTTCTTGTTTGGGTGACGACTCCATTTCTTTTATTTTTCCCAGACAAGAAGCCTCCCTCATATCTGCTTGTTGGTTGCTTTTTGGATCCTAGAATTAGATTCATTGTTCAAGTGGTGACTTCACTTCTTTCATCTCTTGATTTTCTTGAGCAGAGATCTCTTTCTATCATCCATTTGGTCCCTCGTTATTCATCATGGATTATTCATTTAAACCATGTCATTTTACTGATTTCTAAATTACCTTTGTTCTCAGGTGGTGGATCAGTCGCTGTTAGAAGGCATTTATGGAGTTTTTATCGTATAACGTTCATGTATTGTAGACTTCCTCAATATGATCATGAAGATGTCAAAATGCGTCTATTTGTCCTTTCTTTAGAGGGTGATGCTTTGAATTGGTTTAATAATTGTCTTGAAGACTCTTTCACTTCTTTACAAGACATTTTCAATGCTTTTAAAGATAGATATGGTGATCCAAATAGCTCGCTTTGTGCCCCTAAAATTGTGCAACAGAATGAAAGTAATCTTATAAAAGGTCCAGCTATCGATGAAAGATTTCAAGACAATTCTTCATATCAGAATGTGCCATCCACCTGTACCATTGCAGATCAAATCCATGATAGTGGAAAAGTAGGGACAAATTGTAAAAACAGTGTTGACAATGAAAAGGAAGATCAGAAGAAAATTATACAAGAACTAATGTGGCTGGTAAAAAATATGGAGATCAATCAAACTAATTACGCCAATGATGTGAGAAATTTATGCACCCACCTGGAAAAACATAATATGGAAATGGAGATCATGAAAATTAAACACTCTGATTACATAACCGACATGCAAAATCAACATGTTAAGGAAATAGAAGCCATGAAAACTAATCATGACGCAGAAATTAGTTTTATGCAAAGCAAGTTATCAGGCTTAGAGGAAAATATGAAGACCATGCAAGAAAATCATAAGAAAGAGATAAACTCTATGCAACATTGCTTGATGACCATAAAGGAAAAGGACGATAAAGTAATAAAAGATATGGAAGCTAATCAAATATGTCTTCAGAATAAGTTATTGACCATGGAAGAAGACCATGCCAGGGAAATCACTGCTATGAAGGTTGAACACTCTAGTCAAATAGATGCCATTAAAATACAGGGTCAGAAATTTCAACAATGGTCAGAGGATGAAAGAAACCAGGGAACGTCAATAGATTAAGAGCCTCTTTATCTGTTGCAACAAGCTCCATCTTATTATGAGGTTCTTTGTTCCATTGAAAAGTGGATAATTGAAAGTGACCTGGATAAAAGGAAATTAATAATCAGGTTGATGATCACACGGTTAATCCACCAGCCATAGAAGATCAAGTTATAACTCATGACACCTGTGAGACTGATCCATCATTCTTGACAGGGCAGATGCAAAATGAAGAAAGACATGTCACACATATCTTACATACTTCATCTAAGAGTTTTGAAGCAAAATGTTCCACGTCATTAGTCATACAACCTGCCACGAAGAAAAATCGCAAGAAAAAGAAAATGTGAAAAATATTTTATGCATCAGACGACCACGAGCAACTTGATTTTCGGATAGGAAAAAGCCATACTGTATGTAGAATTGGACATGGCACATCTGACAAGCAGCCGACAGATTTGCCTGAAAGCAGGCAAATGCTCAGTATACACTATATTGAACACATTTTAGACCATGGGCCATCCTCTGTATTTCTAACCCTACCCTTTGTTTTTTCAGCGTTTTCATTTCTATTTTAGGATTAGATTTACTTTTCATGTTACTAGATAGTTAATAAATGAAGAGCTTATATATTTCCTGTGCTCAATGTTATATGATGATTTTTGGATGGACGATACTTATGTTTTATTGTGTGTTACATGGATGTAGATTCTGGATTCTCACATTCCTACAATGGAGCAACGTGTCCCCAAGTAGAGCCAGATGTTGACCACTACGTGTCAACTACCCATAGCAGGATACCCCCTTTTTCGCAAAAGGGATAGCACTTGATCAACGTGTCCGTGCCATTCGACTATCATCATCAGCCCGATCATGTTATGTTGTAAATCCAGTCTGCATATGTAAATTGTAAATAATCTTAGTAGATCTGAGTCATGTATGTAAATTGCCTAGGCAAACCTAATTTTCTAGTGATAATCTACGTTCTGGAAGGTTTTTTTGTCTCACCGATCCATGATCGGCAGAGTTTTCCTTCAGCCTAACCCCAAAGCCGGAATGAATTTTGTCATTAAGAATCTTAGGGGAATCCTAGTGTGGCTTCGGTTCTATGTAAAAGTAATTTGGAATTAATTCTAACTATTTTGGTTAGGTTATTACTATCGTTGCTTTACTGCTGATATTTTTGTGTCGCAGACGGGTGGTCCATGAGATCCATGCAAATGGTTTCCCCCTTGAGATGTAAAATTGTAAAAGTCATATGTAAAGTGTCTTGAGGGTTAGAAAACGTTAATCCCCCTCCCTCCCGCTAAGTCCTAGTCCTTAGGTATTTTTCCAAAGGCAATTCAAAGATAAAAAAAAAAAAAAAAAAAAAAAAAAAAAAAAAAAAATAAATATAAAATAAAAAATAAAATAAAATAAAAGTAATGAAAATAAATAAAATAATAAAATAATAATAAGTCAAAATTTTGAGGAAATAAATGCAAGATTTTATTTTTTTAATATATTAAAATGCATTTGAAATTTCGACGGATGAGATTGAAAGGTATTTTGATCCTCATCAACAATGGAGATTAGTTTGACATGGATCACTCAAATTAGCCGTTGGGAAATTTTCTTTTAAATAGGGTATCAGGGGTCATTTGAGATCATTTGATCTTAGAGACTTGTGCTAAAGAAAGTTCTCTTGTAGTCATCTTTTGTGCAATAAAGAAAGACATTGGGGTTGAAATCTTGCTGGTGTTACTCTTCTGGAAACGCTATAAGATGTTTTATTTTTCTGCATAATTTTATTTTTAGCCATTGATAATAGCTTGATGAAGATTGATTTAGGCATAGGTATCTTGTCTAATCTCTGGGGTTTGAATGATAGTTTAATTTATGAAATATAATTGCAGGTACCTCCATTTTATCTGAGTTTCACTGTTGTTTTCTCCCTCTATGTTAACAGTTGATTTTAAGCTGTGCAGGAAATCTTTTTTTAGATTGCCAGGAGTTTGGGGAAGTTCTCGACTAAACCAGCCAACTCCCAGATTGCGTTTTCTGAAAGAACCCAGCCAGTTTTAATCCCGGGCTTATCATTTAATTTTTTTTTATGAATGCATGAAGGGTTTTCTGAAGCATCTCACATTAAATTTAAATTTTGAAAATATTCCTGTGGCATATTGACAAATCTCGCTATTTAGAGTCTTTGAGCTGTAATTACTGTAATTATTTAGCTGGTTTTAGGGTTTTTAGTTTTGTTTCTTGCACCTTTTACTTCTAGGTTTTCTATTTTTGCCATTGCAGGTTGCAGGTACAGATTTTGAAAATTATTCAGGGTTCCATTAGGCAATCTGGAGTAGGAAGGATTTAAAATTTTGATTAAGTTTCTGGATTACGGGTCTGTTACCTCTGTTTAAGTTTCTTTGTTGCCCAAGATCGAATTTTTTTTAGCCTGCTCCGTCAAAACGCAGCTTATTTTCACTACGCTTTTCCATTACGCCCCCCGCTTTTCTGCTCCCTCGAAGATCTGACTAGTTTCTACCTGCAGATCCCTTCAAATCTACGCTACCAAAATCAGTCTTCCTTACGCAGCTCTTCCAACAGCCATCGCTTAGGCATTTTTCTCCCATAACCAACTGCGTGTTGCCCTAGCTCTTCCCCACGCCTATCTTGCGCAGTCATTCCCCTATCCTTGCATTAAATCCGCAGCATCTCCACCGTCACTGCCTTTTCTCTGTGTTCCCTTTGCACCAAACTGCCTCATGCATTTCCTTTTCCTCCATGCATTTCTTTTCTCCACCACAGCTCTAATCCCTTACCTGCAAAAAATCCACAATTCAAAATCTGCGTCCACTTCCTCACTACTTCTCCTCTCTGCGCAGCGTTTTTTGTCCAAACGCGGCCATACTTGCACATTTGTGTATTCCCCATTGTACCCTTTACTCGTCATCCTGCTCTCATCCATGCATTTGTTGTCCAAAGCCAAATTCGCATACCGCTCCAAAACTGGCTCCATTTTTTCACAACGCTCTTCAAACTCTCCTCCACACGCAGTCCCTTTATCCCTCCACGCAAACTTTTCCCAACATTTCTCCTCTCTACCCTAGCGTACCCATCATGCAGCTCCCGTTCGCTGCCCAAATCTGCTCGATCCCTTCCCCATTTCGCTGCTACCACCACCTGAAATATTCCTTTCCCAACACTGTGTCCTTCTCCACGCTGCCACTTTCAACTGCATCTTCACGTCTTCCTTCCATTCCATGCCAAAGCCCTGCAACAAACCTGCCATCGAACTCATTTTCCATTGCCAATCGAATGTTCCTCTCCGCCATCGAATTTTCCTCTCATGTCCCTCAACTACCTGCGTTCCCTTCTCCCAAACCCTCACACGCTGTCCACAATTCCTCGCATATGCAAACAAAAGCATAAAACCCGCTACTCCTGTGTTTCTGTCATTCCAGCGTTAAAACCCTGCGTGCTGCTATCCCTTTTGTCGTCGAACTCACCAGGCCTGCACACGTTGAAACACAAACAACAAAAACAAAAGAAAAAATTTGATCTTTTGGTAAGTCGTATCATTGGAGGATAGTGTATTAGCATTCCATAGGTTTAGCGTAGGTATTTTGGGTTATGATATATGCATATGTCATTTTAGTTTTAGGCTAGATTAAATATTTTGTTTAATTTAGATTTAAATCTATAAATAAACATAAAAAATAAAAATAATAAAAAGAAATTCGATTTGTGTGTATATTCGATGCCATTAGGTGTTAGTTCTTTTTAGCTTAGCATTTTAGTTTTAGATTTCTTTAAATTTAGATTTAGTTTTTAAAGTTTGATTTTAAAATAATATCAAAAAATCATAAAAATTAAAATTAAAAGAAAAAAGGCATAAAGAATTTTTTTTTTCTTTAGTTTTCCTTTATTTAGTTTTAGAATTAAATTTTAGATTTAGATTAGTTTAATATTTGATTTTTTTTAAAAGTTAGTTTCTAGTTTTAGTTTATTTTCTTTTCATTTAGTTTAGTTTAGTGTTAATAATTTTAGGTTTCATTTACTTTATTCTTTGCTTAGTTTAATTTTGTTTCATTTAAAAATAAAAAAATACATAAAAATTAAAAAATTTTGAAAAGCTTAACTAAAAATTGAAAATTCATTTTTTGGTGTCTTTTGTGGTATCTATGTTCCACTTTTCTATAGTTAAATACACCTAAATGTTTATTTGAAGTTAGCTATGTGAAAGTGGTCACTGGTAACTGGTCAGAATTTAAATTTTATGATCATTTAAAGCATTTGATTTTTCTTGAAGTTTAACTGCTAGAGCATTGTTAAGGCATCACACATTTATTGATTATCTCGCATTTGGTAAAAGTCACATTTGATGATAAATGATTGTTTTACATGGTTTATATTTCTGCAACATTTAATAAATAATCATTCAATCATTAACTCCATAAGGCACTGGTATGTTAAATTCTAAAATCAATCAAATTCTAGGTTGCCTTATTGTGTCTCCCAACCCAACTGGTCCACAATTGGTCTTTCTTTATCCCATAGGGTCTACCCCCTTTAGCCTCGAGAGACGGCTTAAACGAAGAGATCGCGGATCATGGTGACAACCCTCGGTCTAAGCATTATTGTGCTACCCAAACAATTTGTGTGACAACAAGGGCCATCCATACCATCTCTCCATTTGGCACTTTCTCCCCAAATGTGGCCAACTCATCACAAACTTCTGTGATCTTAGTGAGATAAATAGTCACTATCAAATTTGGTCATCTTGCTTTACTCTCAGCATCATCTTCCTATTGGCATTATCACTCTGATATAACTTCATCAAAGCTTCCTACTGTTGCACATAATGTTGTCATGGATGGCAATAAGATGGCATTAATGTCAAAGGGATGTATGGAACAGCAACAACAGAACCATCCTTGATGATCAAAGAAGCAACAAGACTCTTCCTGAAGCAGTATGACAACTTGATCTTTTGCAAGGTCTCATTACATAAAGATATGGGTGCTTGAAGTTATTCAAGTTTTTGATGAAGTTATGATGATCAACAGATCCTACAAATAGCATTGGTGCGTAGAGCTCATCGATACATTTCCAATGGTATATTTTTCTCAAAAAATCTCATTTCAGATAAGAAGTTATGGCCAGTTGAAGATCAACATTAGATTGGGTTAATTTGCAATAGGCCCAAACCCAAATTATTAAAGGGCTAAATAGTGAGCAAGTTCCAGTGAAATCCATCATCGATAGATCAAATCAATGATCATGACTACACAAAGATGTGCATTATTTAACATTGTTAAAAGGTGCACAAGTTTCAGGAAGATCAGCCTCCAATCAAGTCAATGGTGTATGGATTGAAAGTTGCAAGACAGTGAACTTACACAGAAGAGCTAATGGAAATAAGACCCATGGCTAGCATGCATTGGAGGACAACTAGTCCAAACAATTGTCGACACTTGGCACAATTTAATTGGATGATGTGGATGACATGCAACCCTTTGCCCATTTAGTAATGACAAAGCAACTTCAACACGTGGCGAAAGGTTACTGGGTATGACACAACAAATGGGACACGTCACCAGCTGACATGGAGCCACCAACCACGTGGCAAGTAGAAATGGCATTTTTAGTTCTCCAATAGGCACAAATTTGGATGACACGTGGCCCACTCAAGATGTTCCACATGGTTCGATGACATCATGATGATGTCACTAGGCAAGCGACAAAGGACCCTTGGGTCTAGGTCATATGGTCATGGTCGCATGATAAAAGTAAAGTTGAATTTGCAAGGTGGAAGGGCTAGAACACTTCTGGGTGTTCTGCATATTCCAGCATTGGCCAGAAATTTGATTTCTATAAGCAAGTTGGATGATGCAGGTGTAAAAATAGTGTTCGAGAAGGATACCTACAAGATGGTTCGGGGAGCATTGGTATTGATGCGGGGAGTTGGATTGGAACTCTGTACAAGCTGCAAGGTAGCACGGTGGTTGATGGGTGCAACAATTTTGTGGTTCCTGAAAGTGGAGAAGAAAATCTAGTGGTCTTTGGAGAGAAGACCATTTTGTGGCATCAAAGGCTTGGACATATTGGAGAGAAGGGCCTTCGAATACTTCATGGTAAAGGTATGGTAGAAGGTATGAGTAATAGCTCTCTGGATTTTGATTCTATGAAAATTGTGTATATGGGAAGCAGAATCGGGTGAGTTTCCCCTCTGGTGGTAAGAGGACGAAACATATATTAGAGCTTGTGCATAGTGATGTGTTTGGACCTGTGAAGGTTCCATCACTGGTTAAGTCTGTGTACTATGTATCATTTATAGATGACTTCTCAAGGAATACATGGATATATTTCCTTAAGAAGAAATCTGAAGTCTTTGATAGTTTTAAAGAATTTAAGGCTCTAGTGGAAAATCAAACAGAGAAGAAGATAAAGGTGCTGAGGACAGATAATGGTGGAGAATTCTGCAGCAAGGAAATTGAAGAATTCTGTAAGAAGTGTGGTATAGCACGGCAGAAGACTACTCCATATACACCTCAGCAAAATGGAGTCACAAAAAGAATGAACAAAACATTGATGGAAAGTGCAAGAAGCATGCTCAGTGGTGCCGGGTTAGGACAGGAATTCTGGGTAGAGGCGGTGGATACTGCATGTTACTTGGTCAACAGGTCACCTTCATCAGCGTTGGAGGATTAGACTCCACAAGAAGTATGGACTCGTAAGAAACCCTCTCTTTCACATCTGAGGGTATTTGGATGTGATGCATATGTACATGTTCCAAAGGAAAAATGAACCAAGTTGGATAGTAAATCTGAAAAGTGCATCTTTATTGGGTATAAGGATGGTTTAAAGGGTTATAGGCTTTGGAACCTAGTAACAAGGAAGGTTGTGTACAATCGAGATGTGGTGTTCAGAGAGGTGAAAGATGTTATTAAACATGAAGTCCAACCAAAGGAATTTGAGAAGATAGAGTTTGAGCTAAAGGAAGAAGAATCAAACTCTACAATAGAGGAGCATTCAGAAGATGAATAGCCACAAACTCCAGGTGTAAGAAGATCAGTTCGAGAAAGAAGGCAACCAGAAAGGTATAGTCCATCTGCTTTCTGTTCAAATTTTGCTTTATCTATTACTGATGATGATCATAGAACTGTGAAGGAAGCAGTGGATTTAGAGGATGGAAAACTCTGGAAAGAGGCCATGGTTGATGAAATGGAATCTTTGCACAAAAATGAGGCTTGCGATTTGGTGGAGTTGCTGGCTGGAAGGAAACCCATTGGCAACAAATGCGTGTTCAAGAAGAAGACAAATGCAGAAGGGAAGGTGGAAAAATACAAAGCTTGGTTGGTAGCAAAAGGTTATTCCCAGGTGCCGGGAATTGATTTTGGTGATATTTTTTCTCCTGTTGCCAAGGTAGCTTCTATTAGATTACTGTTATCTTTTGTTGTTGCTTTTGATTATGAGGTAGAACAGATGGATGTGAAGACAACATTTCTTCACGGGGATCCGGAAGAGGAAATCTACATGAAGCAACCTTAAGGCTTTGCGGTGAAGGGTAAGAAAGAACTGGTATGCAAGTTAAAGAAGTCTCTGTATGGGTTAAAACAGTCACCAAGGATGTGGTATCAGAAATTTGATAAATTTATACGGGGACTTGGCTTCACCAGAAGCAAAGCAGATCATTGTGTGTATTTTAAATTAATTGGTGACCGTGTTATTTATCTGGTCTTATATGTGGATGATATGTTGTTGCTTGGAAATGACAAAGAAATTATCCAGGATTTGAAGACCCAATTGTCCTCCAAATTCGACATGAAAGATCTTGGTGCTGCAAACTATATTTTGGGCATGGAAATTAAAAGAGATCGGGCAAAGAGGAAGCTTTGGTTAAATCAGAGGAAGTATATCGAGACAATATTGCAGAGATTTAATATACAGGATAGTAAACCGGTGAAGGTTTCTATTCCTATAGGTGTAAAGTTATCTGCTGAACAATGTCCCAAGGCACAAGAAGAGGAAGAGGACATGTGCCGTGTTCCATATACAAGTGTAGTCGGTAGCCCAATGTATGCAATGGTATGTATTAGACAAGACATTGGACATGCAGTGGGAGTATTGAGTAGGTTTATGTCAAAACTAGGAAAGGAGCATTAGACAACAGTGAAGTGGGTTTTTAGGTATTTGTGTGGCACTAGTGATTATGGTTTGTGCTACCAAGGAAGACCGGGATTGGACAAAGTGTTGGATATTCATGGCTTTGTTGATGCAGACTGGGATGGAGATCTGGATCAGAGAAGATCTACAAGTTGGTACGTGTTTAACCTATTTGGAGGTGCAGTCAGTTGGATGAGTAAGAAACAATTTGTAGTGGCACTATCAACTACAGAGATAGAATACATAGCAACCACTCATGCAAGCAAGGAAGCAGTTTGGTTGTAGAGATTGTGTTCAAGTATGGGGTTAGTACAGGGAGCTATAAGGATAGACTATGACAACCAAAGTGCAATTTTTTTGGCAAAGAACCTTGCATACCATTCAAAGACAAAGCACATTGATGTTCAATTCACTTTGTGAGGGATATGATAGAAGACAAAAAGGTGTTGTTGGTAAAGGTGGACACTTTGAAGAATAAATAGATGCATTGAAAAAATCTGTGAGCTCTGAGAAGTTCTCTTGGTGTAGAGAAACAATGGATGTTGCAGGGATGGATAAATGACTAAGATCTCTTGTGGCCCACTGCGGAAAGAAAACAACAAGTGGGAGAATGTTGGGTTGTGTTATATTCTTTCCACGACTAGCCCACGTAGTTAACCGGGGGGTTAGAGGGGGGGCAGAGCCCCCGTTCATTGCGCTGATTGAGTAGCGGGGCGTCACAGGGGGTTTGAGGGGTGCAGGTAACCCCACTCTATGGGGTTCGGGGCAGCACCCCGGAAATTTTTGGTTTTTGAACCTATGTTAGGTTGGGCGGACCCACCTATGGTTTTGTGCATGATTTTCGCACATGTTTTTGGACGCGATGGTTTTCTGTCCATGGTTTTTGACATGATGGTTTTCGGTCCATGGTATTGGATGCTTCGGCATGTATAAATATGTATTATAACATTGAAAGGAACATAATGAAAAATCAATTTGGTAGCCCGGTTTTGGGATCCAAGGGAAAATATCTATGTATATGTGTTTTATGTGTTATGCTCTCGCATTGTTTATTTTATGTGTTTTAGAATTCGTATGCAGGTAATTTCTGTACGGGGTTAAAACCTACACGGAGATTGTTCCAAATCACTAGTCCATAGACATTCAACACTTATCACTCAAATCTCTCATGAACAAGAAAATAGAACCAATGTGGAACCACGAAATTCAAGCCTCTTGCTTGCAGAATTGAGGAACCTCTCTTAAGTGTTTCTTCCTCCCGTTTTAGAAGGAGTGAGAGAGATTTGTAAAATTGTTACAAAATATCTTGGTTTGAGCTTGAGTCGTCTGATAGACTCGTTGTCTCAGCGTACGAAGGCTTTGTCGCTCAAATCATTGCAATTTAATGATTCCTTCCTTAAAATACATTCGTAACAGAATAACAAAAAAACAAAATAAAAAACATGGGAAAAAAATGAATGATGACTATAGCCAAAATAACTCTGCGCCACTTCCTGTGATGGCCTCTGATCAAGCCACGTATCTGCCACAAGGTGCCTCTTTCTGTTACTCGGTCTGTCTCCCTATCGCTTTTTGCCTGAACTGAATAAATTTCCCATTTTATGGAGTTGGGAGCGATCAATGGTGATGGCCTCTGCGCTGCTCAAGAATTGATGCTGTTGACTCATCCATCCCTCTAAACTTCTTGTATAACACTCGCGGGGCTGGATACACCCCATAACATTTCCATAACGCTGCATTGGAGATTCTCATTATTGGCATTGCAGAAAAGGCAAGTTACAGGATCCTTTGGCCCCCTTTGTTTTAGCCCCTTTTTGCATTTCTCTTCATCTGACCGGGGGCTATGACCAAGTGCTTAGCTTTAGGGCGCTAGGGCCCTTTGTTCCTGCCTGGGGGCCTTTTTCCTTTGTAAACTACATAACATCCCTTTCCTTTAATTTCCTATAGCAATCGTGTGCTGGCTGAATATCAGAGCCCTCTTATCGGCGATTTCCAACTGGGGTTTTACTTTGGGAGTTGTGACATGCTCATATCTTCGATTGCTAATAGCCCTCTGCATTTAGCCCTAACCCTGTGCCTTTGGTTCTTTGACTCTTCTCACAACTGTGCGCCAACCCTGTATCAGAGTCCCTTTATCGACGTTTTTCAAGTGTGCATTGCTGTAAAGTACCAATATCCATCAACCTCCGATATGATATTGCCGACTTGATGTCATCGCTGCCACGTGGCACTCCCTGAGTGGTGACACATGTTGCACATATATGCCCCCATAGACCCCCTCAAAATGCCAAAATAGACTGCTACATGGAACTCCGTACCACCACATCATGCTTATCGGGACCAACCAAAAGCTTCCACGCATCCTATTGGAGGAGAGAGAAAAGGGCCCATTTGCCCTTGGTTTTGCAGGAAAATCCTTTGTAAATTTATTTTTGGGTCCCCTGGTGATTTTACACTATTGACACTTTTTCAAGGTTCACGCGTTCAAGAGTTATGATCCTCCAATTGCCGATGTGGCAATCTCCCTGATGCTGCGATGTGCTGATATTGCACCTCTGCGATACGTTGTTGTGCTTGTAATTCTTATTTGCGATCGTCGATCGCTGATATGCCTGATTGTTGGGTCCTTTGATTGCTGTCTCCGATATTCTAGGATGATGGACCTTCGATATATCAAAGATATTATATTTGATGCCCCGATATGCCACATCGCAGGACCTCCAATATGCGATCTCCGATATCAGACTTATGACATTCCTTCTTTCTTTGAGGCTTTAATCTTTGAAATTCAAAAGAACATAACTTTTTATCCAGGAGCCCATATTTGGACTTTGGAAATATTATTCAAAGCACTTTCCAATGGAGATGGTCTGATTTAGATTTTGAGTCCCTTTGAGGCTTGGGAGATGAATACAAACTTCTATGCTCTTTAGCACTATTTTGACAGCTGAAAACATATTTTGCAATAGGTGACAACATTGGGTCCACCTGGGTATAATGCCTTGCTAGAAAGGTGCCGAGAACCTGCAGATTAGTAGCTTTTTATCAATTGGGCATGGAGTCATTTTATTCAAGTATACAAAAATAAAACAGAAACATAAAAAACTTAAAGTATTAATGATATCTTACAATGGCTCACATGTATGTACAATGGGTGAGAAACGAACCTCTTAGTGCTAGAAGTAAAGCTTGAGGAATTTCCCATTTACAGGTAGCTCAAGCATTTCACCCTCCAAGTTTTCCAACAAAAAAGTATTGTTGTCATTTGACTCAAAAATCTTGAAGGGTCCACACCATAAGGGATTAAATTTTGCATGTTTCCCTTTATTTTCTCTTCTCATATCCCACCTCAAAACTAGATTCCCTGGTTGGAAAGGTCTGTCTTTAGCCTTCTTATCAAACACATATTCATCTTCTACTGGTCGCTGATTAACCTGTAGTTTACCTGCTCTCTCTTCTCCTGGATCTCCACTAGTTAGTTAATCCTTCTAGTTAGGGAGTTTGGTTCTTCTTCCACATCTCGTAGCATCTTGGAAACTGGTATAGCGAGTTGTATAGGGAATGTGGCACTTTCCCATATAGCAATTCAAAAGGAGATTTCCTTGCATATTTTTTTAGAGTGACCCTTTTAGCCAATAGGGCAAGTTTTAGTCAGGAGTCCAAATTTTTTTGGCTTTTTGCAATTGTTTTCTTCAGAATCCTCACTATCGTTTTGTTGGAAGACTTAGTTAGTCCATTTCCTTGAGGATAGTAGGTAGTAGAGTGGTCAACTCTAATATTGAATTTTTGTCAGAAGTTTGTGAATTTCTGAGCGTTATTAGTTGCAATTTTCACAGGACACCCAAACCTGGCCAAGATATTCTCCTCCAAATTTTTTATGACCAATGCGTCTATTGCATCTCAAGCTGGGATTGCTTCCACCCATTTTATGAAATAGTTTGTGGCCATGAGTATCCACTTGTGTTGGCCACTGGAAGGGGGGTGTATCTCTTCGATAAAGTCCAGTCCCCATTTCTTTAAAGGATCTTCTATACGAATAGGGATTAAGGGGAGTGTGGCTAACTTCTACTTCTAAATGAACACTTGACAGTGTTGGCAAGCCTGAACATAAGAGTGAACTTCTCCAAATAGTTTAGACCAATATAATCCTGCTTTCAATGTATTATGCATAATGGTCTTCCAGTTATAGTGCCCCCCACAAACGCCACTATGGAAATCATCAATCACCCTTCGGGTCTTTCCAGTATAGTTGCCCATTGGATATAAAAAACTTCTGGGCTTATAACCTTAATGATTTGTATTTGGATTTATCCATGTTCGTTGGGCACCTCAAGAATAACAGATAGTGGATGACATCCTTATACCAGACATAGGTTTCATATTTGATAAGAAAATTTTGGACCGATGTCTTGATCAATAGTTTCTGCATCCCCCCTTCATCTTCTTATGTCAACAGGTTAATCCCCAAGGCATGGAAATTGGACTCTGATAAGATTTTTGCCAATCCCTGTCCTTTAATGAGTTTAGTGGGCTTGATATCCATGCCATACTCTTGGATTTTTGCAATCCATTTACTTTGTTTTCCATCACTGTCCCCTTGCACCAGGATGTTTTTAACAACAACTGTTGGAACATAAGCCATAATGTCAGAGTGTAAAACATAAACTCTAAAGGACTTCAAAGGTTTGACCAGGGCATAAACTTGTTTTTCCAAGATGTTATATTTTAGTTCGACCTCCCGCAACACCTGGCTGGAGAATGCCATAGGCTACTCTTGACCTTCCTTATTCTTCTATAATAACACAATGTTTATAGTATGAGGGGAGGCAAAAGAAAATATGTAAAACGGCATTGAATAATCCGGGTTGACTAGCACAAGAGCTTCTACAAAAGGTCCCTTGATCCTACAAAATGATTCCCGGGAATTTGGGCTCCACTTTGCTTCGTTCCCTTTCTTCAACATCTTAGTGATGCCTTTTGCTATCTCTGCATAATTAGGTATAAATATTCTCAAGAATTCAATCCTTCCCAAGAATACTTGGACCTCCTTTTTATTTCTTGGTAGGGAAATGTGAATGATGGCTTCTACACACTTAGGATTGATCTTCACCCCTTCCTATTCTACTATATGCCCCATCAACTTCCCTTCACTCAGTGCTAGCTGAGATTTCTCTGGATTTATTGACATCCCATACTTCCTACATTTCTCAAAAGTGAGTTTCAGATGTTCAATGTGTTCTTCATCAGTTTTAGCGAAAACAATGATATCATCCAAGTAGACCACTAAAAATTTATCCCGTTCTCCCACGAAAGCTATATCTGCCCTCTAGAAGGTTTCACCTACATTTATAAGGCTGAATGGCATTCTTGCATACATGAAGGTCCCCCAAGGTGTGGTGAATGCAGTTTTATTCTGATCGTCAAGATGGACTGTTACCTGATTATACCTTAAAAAACCATCCATCATGGATATTTGATCTTAGCCAACTACCTTCTGTAATATATAATCCATTTTCAACAATGGGAAATTTCCTTTCAATGAAGCTCTATTGAGTTTTCTAAAATCCACACACAGTCTTATTTCTCCATTCTTCTTCCTGACAGGAACTAGGTTTGCCACCCACTTTGAGTACCTCAATGGTACAATGATCTTGGCCTGAAGAAACTTTCTCACTTCCTTCTCAATGGATGGGAGTAAAAGGGGATTGATTTGCCTGAGTTTCTTCTTACAAGGCTTCATTCCATTCTTTAAGGGAATCTTATGTTGAATAACATTAGTATCAAAAGTCTTCAAATCTTCATATGACCAAGCAAAAACATCTTTATAGGTTTTAAAGAGATTTAAGTACCTTTGTTTATATGGATGGGGATAGATTTTGACAACTTGATCATTCGGGGCTCATTATCCAAGCAAATGTTGCAATCCTCCACCTGTTCAATAGGTTTTGAAGTCACGTCGTTGGATTTGAATATCCTCTCCAAAGGAACTAGACCATGGGGAATGGCATTTCCCTTTAGCTGCAAAACTCTGTGCCCTGCAATAGTTTCCTCACAAGCGGTTGGATGTTCTTTTGTTACTTATTCTTCTTCTTGGTCAATCACCAAATTCGAAAATTACCCAACGAATTCCATGAAATGCTTGATATGTTCATCATCTTCGAACCCCTGCTAGTGTTTCACATTGTAAGGCACTAAGGGTCTGTACCTAACTTCAATTTCATACCTAAGGAGTGGATTTTGTGGTGGATTGAAATTACTTGCAGCCATAACCAAGGAATCAATCATTCAATTTCCTTCCCTTGGTAAGAATTGGACATTAAATGAACACCGTGGTTACTCCGAGATCTCATAATGAAAATCCTCACGACAAAAATCTCCAAAGTAGGAAGTTGTCAATCAAACCCCAAACCTCATTTCTTCAAGCCCTCAGCTGGGGGTGCTTAGTTTGACATTGGTCTTTGATTTGCGTCACTACCAGTTCCGAGTCTCTAAACACAGTTAGGCATTCAGTGTTCAAATTATTTGTTGCTTGTAGGCCTAGTAGTAGTGCCTCATACTTTACCACTTTATTTGTTGCCTCAAATTCCAATTTGAATGAGAGGGGAATCGAGCTACCCTATGGAGATATCAATAGTACTCCATCAAAGTACAACTTCTAGACACACATGCAATCTTTGAGCTATTGATCTATTCTGGATGCAAGTTGTACCTGTGTTTCTTCTAGAATAAAGTCATCCTCTTCTAGCATTAAGCAGGAGAGGCCCCTCTCATTCCCATACAGTAGAGAATTGTTTGGGAAATCAACTCTCATGACTATTTTGACAAACTTTGATTCCCTGTACAATCACCTTTTTTCTTTACCGAGGATGGGAATGGTAGCATAAGTAAGATCCAGTTTGATGGAACCTCCAATCTTTGATGCTCAAGATCTAGACAAAAGCATAGCGAACCTTGTAGGGATATCAGCTACTACAATGTCCATCACTACACTTTTCATTGGGATTTGGGCCAAATTCACCACCAAGTCCTTTATCACACCCAAGCACCTTACCCTTTTAGAGTCAAAAGAGTAGAGGTCTTTGTAAGGTCTGGTTATATCTAGGCCTAGTTGCTCCATTAATAATAGTGGCATTAAATTGTGAGAAGCACCTGAGTCCAACATACAATTATGGAGTAGGAGGTCATGGACCACTAGAGTGACATAGAAAGGCGGTGTGAAGGGGTCTTATTCTTCAACATGAGGTCCAAAGACGACCATTGGCCTTTCTTCTTGGAGATTTAAATTTTCAGAAGGTTGGCCTGAAGCAGATGGAAACATGAATTAAGAAACTTGGGCCTTATAGGTGGGTTGTTTTAGGAGTTCCAATAACAAGACCGAGATCTTGACTTTCTCAAGCTCTTTTTGAAGATTAAAGATGGCAGGGCCTTTTTCTGTAGTGGTAGCTCCTACCAACTCCTTTTCCTTTTAATAGATGGCATTTGAAGGGGGAGGTGCTATCTCTTCTTGGAGGGCTTTAGGCTTATGGAATTTTGGGTTTGAGGACCCCTTCTTCTTTTGAATAATCGGCTCTAAAAGCCCTTTTCCCTTATCGGTTAACATAGGAGGCTCTAGGGAGGACATACCTTCATTTTGACCTTGCCCCCTCGACCTCTTTCTAGATGAACGCAGATCATATTTCTTGTGTGATTGAGCCTGCATGAAATCAACAAACTGCTTACAGTAGCCATCGATCTAGTCGTCATTCAACATTGCATCAATCTCCTCTTCTTCATATGTTCAGAGTTCTTGTTCTTCATCAGAGAAAGAGGAATACAAGTTCCCCTGAACTTCATTTTCATCTGGTGTTTGTTCTTCTAGATCATCTTCTATATATAGTGGAGTATGAATGTGATCTTGTTGCTCTTTCTACTCCCTTTGTAGTAACTGTAGGGGAGGCCTTCTGTATTGGGGATTGAAATCTCGATTATCAGCCATAAAGTTCTGTCGTTGAAGGCTTTTATTTTCCATCTCCATT
Source organism: Pinus taeda (assembly GCA_000404065.3). NCBI lineage: Eukaryota > Viridiplantae > Streptophyta > Pinopsida > Pinales > Pinaceae > Pinus > Pinus taeda. The sequence continues at coordinate 18,473 of APFE031428365.1, forward strand.
TTGGTAAATTTGTTTGATAAGTTCTTTATCAGCTTATCCATCTCCTCTATTATCTGTTCTTGAAATTCTCTTCCTTGACTTGAGGAAGTTGCCTCCTTTTTTCCATTTTTCTTCTCTCCGGGGTCAGATCTGCCTCTTGACTTCCTGGTTGAGGTAAAATTTGCTTCTACCTCGAGAATATAAGCTTGAATCTAGTATAAGGAATGAGACTTCCTCTCTATAAGTGTGATGCCAAACTTTGTTCAAAGGTCCCAACAAAAACTACTCGGGCAGCGACCTGTGGAATTTTATTCTCAACAGGTAGATTATTGTACAATTTATTAAACCTTTTTATAAAAGTTGAGATATCCTCATATGAATTCTTATTCATAGCATTAAACTCAGTAAGAATGTATCCATGGTCTCTCTTCTCTCCCCATTTATGCAAAAACGATTTCTCCATTTCTTCCTAAGTGGTAATATAATCATTCGATAAGGATTTCAACCATTTCTTGACTTCCCCATCCAAAGATTGGATGAAAATCCTCAACACTATTTCCTGGTGCTCAACATTCAAATTTTCTACAAACGCACAAAAAATTTCAGTGTCTCCATTCCGATATGTTAGATTCTTTATTAAACCTAGGCAGGAGCCTTAGATAGTTCTATGGCATAGCATTTAGAGGTTGACGCAAGTCTACGGGAGCATATTTGTTCAACAAGAAACCTGAGACAACCATCTGGATCAGAGGTGGTGGTGTGTGATTTATTGGGGGTCTTTGAAGTATGACCAATTGTGAGACAACTACCTAATTGTAGAATGAGAAACTGTTCACACTGTGGATAAGGCTACTTTGGAGTATATCTTTTACTTGCTCAACTTCAGGGATAGGAAATGAGAGAAAAGGGGTGTTGACTGAGACTTCTTCTTCTTTGACCTATAGGGACGCAGTGTTGATTAGATAATCACTTTTTGAAGGATATACCAAAACTTTGGGAGGAAAATCAGAGTAATGAATTATGGCATTCTATGAGCTGGATGAGGATGTTTCAGGAAATGAAGCGACAATAGCACCAATATTTGGGTTTTTTCCTTCCTAATCCTTATGAATATGATTCTCTCTGGGTCAGATACAAGTGGTGTTCTTTGCTGAGATGTATCTGAGTGGGTATGGGGCCTCTCATAAGCCAAAATGATCAAATAAAAATATGGACAATGGAGTTGCTAGGGTGTTTATAATGAAATTGAGACAGTGGAGTGGTCAAGGTGAGAGATCTTCAACCCACACTTCCGTTGCTCACTTGACAAAGGGAATGTAAAGGATTTATTGTACCTAGGGGGAGAATTCTCTAATCCGTTCCCCGACAACGACGCTAAAAATATTTTGTAGCATTTTCTATCACCTGGTGCACAAGTGCTTTAAGAAATATGGAAGCCTCCTAGAGACAGCCTCTGGGTTGATTGTAGACTAGTTCCTAGGGCATATTAAGAGAGGAGTGATTTGAATATTATGAGTAGGGGTTTTTGCTGCACTCCAATTGTCAGTTGGTTTGAAAAATATAATAAAGGGGGTTTGGTTCAAGTGTCTTTCATTAAGGTGGACTCAAGAAAATACATGGATCTGAATACACAGGCAGTAGATCTTGTTAATCTCAAAGAGAAATGACTGATTTTGGTGGCCGACACACAACAACAAGCAGCCTTTACTATTGGCATTGTAATAACATGAAGAGGAGAACAGAAAGAAGGGAATTCGATGCAGAGCGCTGGGTACAAAGCAAAATCCCGAGCATCAAGCTCCAACATAAGTATCAAAGAATGAGGAGGTGAATTGGTAGAAATTGTGGGGTGCAAATTAAGATTTCATACTCTATATCTCATGGACACACTTGTCACTGATTACCATAAGTAAAATTGTGATCATAAAGGTACTGTAATCTATCAAATAAATCTTGTAAATCTTTCAATAACACAGGGGCTATTACTCCTCAGCAGCATACATATAACAATGAGAGAGTGAAACTTGCAACTTATTTACACAATTTTAGGAGAAGAAAAACATACATGAAGTGAAATACAAAGAGGAAAACATACTGCTTATTGCTTTGATAGGAATCAACAGAATAGTTTCATTAATCCTCGAAGATCGTTGCAAATCACCAACCCATATACATTCAACACTTACCGCTCAAAACTCTCATGAACAGACAAATAGAACCAATGTGGAACCACGAAATTCGAGCCCCTTTCTTGCACAATTCGGGAAATTCTCTTTAGTGTTTTTTCCTCCTTTTTTTTAAGGAGACAAAAATCTTTGTCAAGCTATTACAAAATATCTTGGCCTGAGCTCCAGCTCAAATGATTGCAACATAATGATTCCTTCTTTAAAATACATTCATAACAGAATAACAAAATACAAAACACGGGAAAAAACTAAATGGTGACTAGCCAAAATATCTCCACGCCACTTCCTTTGATGGCCTTTGATCAAGGTACATATTTGCCACAAGGTGCCTCTTTATGTTACTTGGCCAGTCTCCCTGTCGCTTTTCGCCTGAAGTGAATGAATTTCCCATTTTCTGGAGTTGGGAGCAATCAATGGTGATGACCTCTGCGCTGCTTGAGAATCAAAGCTGCGCACTCATCCATCCCTCTAAAATTCTTGAATAACAATCTCGGGGTGGGATGCACCCAATAACACTGCCATATTGCTACATCGAAGATTCTCATTATTGGCACTTTATACTTAAAAACATTGCAGAACAAGTGAGTTCCGGGATCCTTTGGCCCCCTTTGTTTTAACCCATTTTTGCGTTTCTCTTCATATGACCAGGTGCTTAGCTTTAGGGCGCCAGGGCCCTTTTGTTCCTGTTTTGGGGCCTTTTTTCATTGTAAACTGCATAGTGCCCCTTTTAATTTCCTTTAGCGACCATGTGTTGGTTGAATATCAGAGCCCCCTTATAAGCAATTTCCAATTGGGGTTTTACTTTGGGAGTTGTGACATGCTCGTATCTTCGATCGCCGATAGCCCTCTTCATTTATCCCTAGCCTCGCGCCTTTGGTTCTTTGACTCTTCTCGCGATTGTGTTCCAACCCTATATCAGAGCCCCTTTATTTGCGACTTTAAAGTGTGCACTACTGTAATGTGCCGATATCCATCAACCTTCGATATGCGATTACCGATGTGATGTCATTGCTGCCACGTGGCACTTCCCGAGTGGTGGCACGTGTCCCCGGATATGCCCCCAGAGGCCCCCTCAAAATGCCAAAATAGAATACCACGTGGCACTCTGTACTGCCACATCATGCTTATCGAGACCAACCAGAAGCTACCACGCGTCCTACTGGAGGAGAGAGAAAAGGGCCTGTTTGCCCTTGGTTTTGCAGGGAAATCCTTTACAAATTTATTTTTGGGTCCCCCGAAAATTTTACATTATTGGCACTTGTTCAAGGTTCACGCATTCAAGACTTGCAATCCTCCGATCACCGATGTGCCAATCTACTTGATGTTGTGATGTGCCAATGTCGCACCTTTGACATGCGATACACTGATGTGCTTGTAATTCTGATTTGTGATTGTCGATTGTCGATATGCCTGACTGTTTATGTCCTCCGATTGCGATCTCCAATATTCTAGGCTGTTGGACCTTCGATATATCAAAGATCTGATGTTTGATGCGCTGATATGCCAGTTCGCGAGACCTCCTATATCATACTTCCGACATTCCTTCTTTCCTTGCGGCTTTAATCTTTGAACTTTAGAAGAACATAACTTTTGATCTAGGAGCCCATTTTTGGACTTCCACATATCGTTGGAAAGCTTCTTTAGAGCACCTTCCAATGGAGAGGGTTTGATTTAGATTTTGAGTCCCTTTGAGGCTTGGGAGATGACTACAAACTTCTTTGCTTTTTTGCACTCTTTTGACAACTGAAAACATATTTTGCAGTATGTGAGAACACCGCAAACCATTACATCAGATCGTTATATTAGCTTCCTGAGCACATTCTAGTCAATCCTCTAGACACTATTAGTCACCAAGCTCACCAAGTTGATTGCATTCCATCCCCAGACTGATGGCCAAACGGAGGTCATCAATAAGATGATAGTGAAAATACTCCACATGTATAACTCTAAGCATCCACTAACCTGGGATGAGAGTCTTGCCTATGTGCAACACAGTTATTATAGAGCTCTCCATAGCTCGAGTGGTCGTAGTCCCTTTCAAGTGGGTCTAGGATTTCAACCATTGTGTGTGATTAATGTTGCCATGTCTTGACTACACAAACATAATCCACACATGTATTGTCCGAGGCTGATAAAGCACCCAGATTTATTGAACGCATCCAACACGTCTGCCAATAGGTTCACTACATGGTGAAGTCAAATGCCAAGTAAAAGTAGTGACATGATCAACATTGTGTGCCATAGAAGTTTCAAGTGGGGGACAAAGTTTGGTTGCATTTATAGAAAAAACACTTTACCAAAGCCCATTAGAAGCTTAAACCACTTCGATATGGGCCTTACATCATTACCAAGGTTGTGAGAGACAATCAACATTCCCCCATTACTTGGCATGGACCCAATGTTAAATGTGGAACGCTTTCGACCATACTTTCCACCATTACTGGACACATTAGACATTGCAGAACAACTCACACAAACAGAGTTAAACCTATACTGCATGGAACATGCCACAATTAATCGGATCATGGACACACAGATGAAGAACACTCACTAGTAGAAGATCCAACTATATCGGGTTGTCAAAGCTGACCAACTCCTGCACCAAGGTGAGTGGCTCACCAAGGACCAAGTTCAACAGAAGTTTCCCCATCTCATGGAGGCACTCAACGCAATGGGGACCATTGCTTCCTAAGGGGGGAGGACTGATCTAGGTGCATATTGGTGGCCACATGCCTATTCCACCTGAACCAACACCACTATCTCTTTCAATTTTTCAGTTTCCTTAATTGTAGCACAATTTACTATTTTTGATAATGCTTCATGTCCTGAACTTCTGGAGCCGTTTTGAGGTCATAAACGACATTTTTTTGGGAAAAATGGGAAAACATGACCCCTTGACTTATGTTTGCATTCAAAAGTTGTATTCCACAGATAGATCTTTCGAACAAGGTATTATGCGTGTCAAATGGAGATCGTATGCCAAATTTACGACCCCGAGAAGTTGATGTACCAATTTATCCAAACGCGACCCATATTTTCGACACTTCATCTCCTAGGGTTAGGTTTTTGGATGCATAGGGTTTTCCATTATTTTTCAATAATAAGTATGCCTTTGAACCTCATTGTAACACAGTTCAGAGGCATGTAGCTACCACATCTCTTCTCAAAGATAAGCTACGATTGCTCGAGCTAGTTTATTTCCATTTTGTATGTAAACATATTTTAGTTCTTTGATATTAATGAAATGAAGTTTTATTCTTGCTGCATCTTTGTGTTTATGTTTATATCTATATTTTGTTGCGTTCCCGCATAAGTTCGGATCACGTTCTAAGAAAATAAAAATTATAGAACATGTAAATGACGATGAATTGTTCCTTAGATCATCTAGAGCAGTGTTAGAGGTTGATGAAAGCGGATTTTTTTTACAAAACTATGAGGTTTATATAAATTAAAATTTGATTAGTGCATTTGTATATGATGTTTGGATTAATTTTTTATATAATCAAGTTTCTCATCTCTTCATTATAATTTTTAATTATCCATATATTTAATTAGTGGTGTAACATTTCACAACGTTGGATAAGAAAATATAATAAATTAAAATGTATTTTTATTATATATCAATAAGACGCACTTTGTCATACAAAAGGGGATTGCTATTGGTAACCCCTTGTCTTTCAATTGTGACACTATGTCCATTACATTAAACAAAATGTCTGATTTTTACAGACAATTATTTCAAAAAATACAATAGGTTGCATTGATATTTGAATATATCATCATTCTTTGTTGGAACTGTTGTCAGTGCTTGAACTACTTCCATGACTTGGGTTATTTGGAGGAATGCTTTGTTGATTGCATCGATTGTTTTAGATTCTTGATCTTGTTCCATCTGCAAACATAAAAACAATGTGTAATGAATGTATCTACATTGGTGAGAATAATGAAAATTGAAATAAATAATATATATCAATTTAAATCGAATAACGATGTACCATAGAAAGAAGTGACTCATAAACTATGCACAAGGTTTCAAAACCAAGTCTCATGCCTTGTTACAACAAATATTCTGCTAGCATAGTTCCATACTTTGTTTCCTGCATGTTTTAAACCCTATTATATATCATAGATTTAATATAAAGGATTTTTTTGTTCCATCACTTATAAACTCATAGAAGTAAAAAAATATAAATACTTAAAATTTCCACAATTAATTTTTGATATGCCAACATATACTCACAACCCATATTTAACGCAATGTCAATCAATTCTTTTGATGGATCTTCTTTGTATGTTAGCACCTATTTGAAGACATTCAAGGGTGGTTGCTGTAAAAAAAAGTTTAAAATATACAAAAATGAAACCTTCAGTTGTTATAACGAAATATTAACAATTACTTAGAAACTTTAAAATCAACCATTTTCTTCTTTGTAGTCATGTTTTACGTGTTGAATGAATTCCATTTTGTTTTATTTTCTGTAAGAAAATACTTGAAAATTAATATTTAATGCTAAATTATTTTTTTTATATGTACAAAGTCAGTCATGATTACATACATTTGAAGCATGTTGCTGTTGAGATGGTTCCTCCTGTAATGAAATTATGTCCATTTCTTTGACCATCTCCTTGTACATTTTTTTGAACATTCTCACTGACATGTTTCATATATCAGTTAATTGATCATTTGGAAATTTCATAATCTTCCTGAAAAAAGTAATAAACTATTTTTGTATTGATATATGAAAACTAAATATAACAAAATTGATATTAATAAATGAATGGTTTGTAGTAATATATACATATATATCTAGAAAATCATTTTAATTAGGAATATTACCTTTTGAACGATTTTTTTTGTTGTTGTATGTTTTTGCTATTGCAAGTCTGACATGTCTCATTGACTATTGCTCTTGAAATGCTTCTTATAGTTTATATATAATTTGGTTCTTAGAATCATTGGATTGATTTTTGTATTGTAAGTGGAAAGTACATCTATACGTTCGTTCTATGGACATTTGGGATGGAATCCATGGTTGTCGAATAGAGCTCTGAGTTGTGAGTGGGGATAAACGTAAGCATAAGCACTTAATATTTGGAGAGGGTTATAGAAGAAGAAGATTTTTTTTTAATGTCCATGAAGTTAAAGATAACCTATAGGACAAACTGCCTCGCCATCTGATTTCTGCATTCAGTCCTTTTCCTATGAAATGTGAGAATCAATGCTCCTAATTTCTCAACAGTCCCCTTGTTGAATAAATTATCCCAAGGGCTAGCTCTCAAGATATTTACAAAATTGTACCTATTGTCTTTGAAGGCCGCACATTCTAAAATGAAATGCTTTTATGTTTCCACTTTTCCAATGGTGCAAAAAATACACACTTTTTCTCCCCAAACTTCTTTTGGCCTTTTTCAATGCCTTATTTCACACCGGAGTTGATGAGAGTTAGTTCTTACCTGAGCAAATAGAATTTTGGCTCTCCATGAAATATTGGCCCCTATGTATGCTTTTTGATGATGATTACATGTGGGATTAAAATCTTAAATATATTACTTTTTCTTTCTCCCTAGTTCTTTATCCCAAGTATGCTTGTGGAACTTATCCACAAGAAAAGTATTTATCTCTTACTATTTACGAGGGCACATTTTCAAGTGAATGCCCCATTTACTAAACAATTTGTTATTTTAAATCATACAAGTTTTCTTTATTTTACAAAATATGTCATTGAAGACAACCTTAGGCCATCTTCCCTTTTCCATTTAATCATTTTGTTTAAAAATATATTATGCGTTGCACCATAGTAGTTGCTTCAATGGGAGTAGCACCCACTTCACTTAGCAAGATATCATAGGGAACTGAACTTTTGTTTTTGAACTTACTTGTAATCAAACATTTATGGATTTTCTCATTTTGCTTCCGCTGCAAGTCAGATGTACTACTGGGCCACAATTCACATCCATATAGAACCATTGGAATCACTCAAATCCCAAAAAGGGTTTGAGTGGTCTTTCATTCCCATAACTCTAGGTGTTTGCACCTGTTTTGAAAATCATAGAGTTCTTTCGAACCTCCCAAAGTTATTTTTTTTCCTGCAACCTTCCCAACTTAGATTTCTATTGAAGTCCATTCTGAGGTATTTGTAATTTGCAACTTCTTCAAGCGTATTTCCTTCAAATTAGAACTTATGTTGACTATGTTTTCTTTTGTTAGAGAAAACCACCACTTTTGTCTTGCTAATACTGACTTGCATCCCCACCCTTCTATTGAAATGTAACTAGTGTTGGTCTTCATAATTATGATATCATGAATTAATGTAATCACCGTACTTATCAAAATAAAAAAATATATATATTTATTTTTGTGAAAGAAAAATTATCTATACATGGGTTTCTTGCCCATGGTTTTGGTCCTAGGTTCTACACCCATTGAGTGCTCTAGGGAGTCAAAGTCAAAGTTATAATGTAAAACCCACATACAGGCTCTTCTATCAAAGTAAAGAAACATATTTTTTGTCATGAAAATGTTTAGAGACTACCCAAGAGATCGGGTCGGCTAGCCCTAAGGGTCGACCTAGAAGAGGCTTGAGGGCCCACTTAAATGATTATATATCAGAGAGGAATTTGTCTTCGAAAGACATACTTGTGCATTCAACTTTCTCAAGAATATCCGAGGCATAATAGAAGTGCGAAAAGGAGGAAGAAGGACATCGAATATAGAAGATTGTTTTGGTATTGGATTTTTTGTTTATCTCTCATTAGAGAAATTTTGAGGTCTAAAATGGGCCTCCTAAGGATATTATAAAATAATAGTGGAAATAATAAGATAATATTAGATTACATATGCCTTGGCTTTAACTGTCGGTATGAGAGAGAAGCACAAATGTCCTTTCCACATCATCATATGATGAAGACATGGTGTGTCACTATCCTTGGTGACCAGGACTAATATTGACTAATGACATGGACCTTCTTCAGTGGTGACATGGCTGCCATTCTTGTACTCGTTCTTCACACTGCCTCTCATCATTGATGCCTTCACCCTCCAAAGGGTGTTTGATCTTGGAGTCTTTAGGGTGCTTCAATCATCAAGCTTTCACTATGTTCTTTGTTCTTTGGTTCTTCCCTTGATTGCATTATTTGCCCAATCTCCCTCGTGTGATTTCCACGTCATTTTTGGAAAACTTGTAACTGTAATCACTCATGACAAACAACCATCAGCCTGAAAATCTCATATTCTAGCATGTTTTATGCAGATTTTATGTTCATTCCTTTTCAGTGCACTTAAAAGGGATAAGGAGAGCTTCTGGGCGCATTGGCACACTTTGAAGGGCTGATGGGCTAAAGAGGGAAAGCTTCACGACTTCAACATCTGCCCATGCGCTCAAGGGAGAAAGGAAATCAAGACAGGGCGCATGGTGCAAGTCTGAAGGATAAAGGAGGAGGCTTTATGATTCCCAAGTGCGATGTGCGCTCAAGGGAGAGAAGGAGGGCGTAGGGCACACTCCTGAAGGCTGAAAGGGAAAGGCTTCAAGCCTTCAGGATGTGCTCAAGAGGCCTAGGAGGGCGCATGGTGCAAGCCTAAATGCTGATGAGTCATGCCTTCGGAGTGTGGTCATGTGCTCAAAGGGTCCAAGAGGGCACATGGCACAATGTGGAAGGATGAAGTGTTGAGCTTAAGGCCTTTAGGGTGCACTCATGTGCTCAAGGAGGCGGCACTTCTTCGTGTCGAAGAAGTGCGCTCCAAGAAAGACTCAGTCTCTTGAAGGGCGCTGTTTGGAACAAGGAAGGGTAAAGTGCTTAAGGAGTGCACACTACACTCTTGGAGGGTGTATGGCACACTTCCAAACAATGAAGGATTCCTGATCAAGGCTTTAAAGTGTGCTCATGCGCTCTTGGCCTTAATGGGTTCGCTTTGAGACCAAAATTTGTCTAAGTGAGGATGATAGGACGAGAGGTGAACAAGATGAGTTTAGACATAAAACCATGGTTACACATACCAACTCATTGAGAAAACTTAGACAATCTTGAACAATGATAAATATACATCAAAACGTGACTTTGTACACATTTCCCAAGTACAATGAGTGAAGTGTGTATGACTATGACCCAAAAGTGTTGGTTTACAACAACAAAGATTTCACGACCATGAAATGCACCTAAAGATGTTCTAACCAATGCGACGACACTTGAGAACATAGAATAACATGAGATGGCACTTGATGATAAAGGAGATGGTGATAGTAGGTTCCAAAATTCGAATGTAGTGAAATTTTGGAGGGTGTTGTAGTAGCGACAACAAACCTATTTTAGACCTCAAAATTTCTCTAATTCTCTTTGGTAGCTGAATTATCTGTGGAAGGATAGATTGCCTCCGATCAAAAATTGAGAAGGAACATATTTTGTGTGGGTGGCTGGCCTGGTCTCTTGGTGGATGGTCTAGTGTCTTGGTCTTGGAAGTCTTCATTGAAAATTCTATAATAAGGAGGTCTTTGGGTTGTCCCCCTTTGGAGGGGTTTTTGCCTGTCTTGGAGCCTATTTCCTGTGTCTCTCTTTGTTTTCATTGTGATCTTCTCGTTGGCATTTATTTTTATCATGAAAATAAATAATGATGATGATGATCAAGTGATAATATATCTCAAGTAAATGTTAATGTTAAAGAGAAATCATGTAATAAACTAACCCTAATGAATGCCCTAGATTTTTCAACATGGTATTAGGGATAAGGCTTTGAATAGAGGGCAGAAAGAAGATCAAGTTTGGCTTCAATCCATCTCAAGAAAACTAGATACCCTAAGCCAAATCTATGGAGGAAACTAAGACAGATTTCTTGGCAAATTATCAAGCCGAAGATCAAGTTTGGCTTCAATCCATCTCAAGAAAACTAGTTACCCTAAGCCAAATATATGGAGGAAACTAAGACAGATTTCTAGGCAAATTATCAAGCCGTAATTGCAAAGATAGGTCCACTCTCTACTATACAAAGTTTTAAGATGGTTTGAAGGAAACTTAATCTAAGTTTTCAAGAAACCGATTTGGTAAAGAAGAATCCCTCTCAAGACCTCTCTCATTGGCAAGAAAATCGAACTTTTTTGGGCTTCTCCATTAGCACTAATCTATGATTATAAACCACAAACCTATCCAAAGGAGATCGAAGTCATAAATAGCTCTGTTTCTATGAATCAAAAGGATGAACAATCCCATCAAAGGAATATACATTCTTTGGTATAAGAGCGAAAATCAAAAGTACCTTATCAAAGTATACAAAATCCTCCACACCTCTTAAGCTATCTCTAGAATGTATATCCTATTTCTGTTTTGGGTATTAGAAGGTGTCAAAAGCCTATCTAGAAGCCTTTGAAAGAAACAAAATCATCTATGGTATGGTTATGTGCAGATGTATGCTATAGAAGAAGTATCAAAATTCTTTTCACCTGGGCAAATCATTAGTCCAAGGTAGATTTTATTGAAGGGATAAATTTGAAGAATAGTCCCACTGTCAAAGTGA
>APFE031428367.1:0-26799 GCA_000404065.3 Pinus taeda
TCACTCGAACTAGCCGTTGGGATCATTTCCTTTATATAGGGTTTTAGGAGGTCATTTCAGATCATCTGATCTGTGAGTCTGACTGAAAAAAGCTCTCTTGTAATCTGATCTTCTGGTTAATAAAAAGACTTTGGGGTTCAAAACTGGCTGGTGTTACTCTCTGGAATTGCTGTGAGATTTCTGTTTTTCTGCATATTTCAGTTTTCAACAGTTATTAACAGATGGTTTTCAAAGCATTGTGAGTACAGGTATCTTGCTCACGTGCTAGGGTTGGAATGTTGTAGGGTTTCTGGAATAATGGCAGGTAGCTCCATTATTTCTTGAAATTTGGCAGCACTTCTTGCCCTCCTTGCTGATGTTTACTTGAGGTGTGCAGGAAATCCTTTAGGTGAAGGGTATTTGTGGGCGTTTGGGGAAATTCTGAGTTGAATCAGCCAACTCCCTCAGGCTTTTCTGTGCAGAGCCTAGCTGATTGTGCCCTGGGTTAATCTTTTAAATTTTATTTCTCGTTTTACATTGAGAAACTATCTTTATGTTCACAGTAAAGTTCAAATTTTTCTGATATATTGAGAATATTACTGCAAATAATTGTTGAATCTGGCTTTTTCAGAGCTTAAATTTTAGATCGGTTCGTAGGGTTTTATTTATTTTTATTTGTTTCCAGGTTCTGGTTTTCTGTCTCATTTTTCTCAGATCACAGGTTGTGGGTTTTGACAAGTGTTTTTTTTGAGATTTTATCAGACAAATTTGAGCAGAGATTTCAAATATTTTTATGTGCAGCTTCAGTGGCAGTCCTTTTCCCTCTGGCTCTCTCTAAACTGTTACACGCAGATTTCATTCATGCCATATCTCCAAACACACGTTTTTGTTATCCCTCAGGCGTCCTTTGCCTTGCAGCTTCTACTTTGGATGCATTTCTTTTTCTTCCACGAATTTTTTAGGCTCCATTCTCCTGCAAAGAAAGAACCCCTGCAATCTGTCTATCCTATACGCTGCCAAAACTTTATTTCCACGCTGCCATTGAGCTGTCGCTCCACTGTCAAACGATCTGCTTCTCCGGTCTCTGCCTATCTCCAACCATCCTGTTGGCAGCATCTGCGTCCACCTTCCAGTGCTCCCTGCGTCATTTCCTTTGGAACTCCACGTCATACCTGCAATCATAACAAAAGAAAAACAAAACGACAAGTCTAAATCGTGAAGGGTTTCATGCATACGGTATCAACGACCTGCTCCAGCCTGCAACCTGCTCTCCGCTGCCCATCATCGAAAAACCTGTGAAGCAAAACGCCACACAAAGCATACGCTTGAAGGGTCGAACAGCCTGCGAGTAAATTTCTCCGCCGAAGCACCAAGCGAAAGCTCCGATGTCAGTTCTTCTTCTGCGTGTGAGGTAAGGTAAGTAAGGTAAGTATAATGCTCAGGAAATATATGCGTCGATCCGTTTTGGCGTGGGTAGTTAGTTTGAGGACGTGGATATATGCGTAGGTTTTGCTTGATTTTCGATAGGTTTATCGTTTCCCTTTTTTTTTTTAAATTTAATTTTCATATGTATATATATGTGTAGGTTTTGTATGATTATTTGTCTTAGTCTTTTATTTTTAAATTTGATTTTAAATAGATTTTAAAAATAGTTTTGTGTAGTTTAATACAAATCGATTTTTCTTTTAGTTTAGTCATTTTATTTTTTTTTTTTTTTGTTTTGATTAAATGTATGTATTGTAGATTCGTTAGATCTAAATTAATTTTTTTTTTAGATTTCATTTAAAAATAAAAATAAAAAAGGTAAAAAAGGGGATTAACTTTTAGTTTAAATTTAAATTTCAGGTTAATAAATAGTTAATTTAAAAAAAAATAAAAAAAATAAAAAAAATAATTTTTTTTCCTAAAGGGTAATAGTTAGGGTTTAGAGTTATTCTTTAGGGTTTTGAGATTTTATTTTTCTTAGGAATAAATTTTTTTGTTTTAATTTTGTCAAAAAAAAAAAAAAAATTTCGTGGAAAATTGTCTTTTGTCACATTCAGTTGTTTTCATGATATCTCTTTCACGCTGAATTTCAACTCGAGATACGAATTTGATATCTAGTTAATGGTCAGCACTCATTTTAAAATTTCTCAGTTGCTGGATATCGTTTTGGTTATTCTAAGAAGTATTTCAATCAATTTAAGGCACTGGTCTAAGTTAATCGAAATTATCTAGTGTTTGTCTTGTCGTGTCTCGTGTCTCCCAACCAACTGGTTCGCAGTTGGTCGTCCTTCTTTGTTCAGGGTCTACCCCCCTTAGCCGTGGGAGACAGGCTTAAACGGAGGGATCGGGGATCAGAGTGACAGCCCCCGGTCCGAGCGTTGTCGTGTCAATTTGCGCGACAACAGAAGTAATAGATGGAAGTTTGTTCTTTGCTTTATTTGACATTTTCAAGGACGAGAATCTATGGGTTATTGTCTATTGACAATGGTGCCTCTAGACATATGATAGGAGAATGCAGTCAACTTCAAACCCTATCTAAAGGAAACTCCTCTCATTCAATCGAACTTGGAGACAAGAAGAGCTATCTAGTGAAAGTCATTGGATGTACTTTATTGGAGCTCGAGTTTGGTGGAAGCATTCAACTCAACTCAACAATATATTATATGTTCTAGGTTTGAAGAAAAACTTACTTTCTATTTCTTGTCTAGAGGATAAAGGTGATAAGAGTTGCTTTTGTTGATGGCAAGTTTTTGGTTTGGGGTAAGGGCTCTAGCCTCTAGTATTGATGATGCTAGGGTGATTGGGATTCACGAGGGGACATTATATAGACTTTTTACACCTCTATCTCATGCTCTAGTACACTTGGATATGAGCCCTTTCAACCATGGCATAGATGGTATGGACACCTTCATTATAAGATTTTGCCATCTCTAAGTCAAATGGTCACTGACATCCCTGAATTGAAGGAAGAACATGAAGAGACCTATAAGGGATGTGCTTTAGGAAAGAACGTGAAAAAGACATTTGCAAGAAGTGATACCAGATCTAAGGAAGTTTTAGATCTCATACATTTAGATGTATGTGGACCTATGGCAGTTAAGTCTCTTGGTGGGCATCAATGTTATGTAACCTTCATTGATGATTTCTCAAGGAAGACTTTGTTATACGTTCTTAAGAATAAGGACGAGGTATTTGAAAATTTTCAAGAGTTCAAGAATGAAGTGGAGAACCTAATCGAGAGAAAGATCAAGACTCTAAGGTTAAACAATGGTGGAGGATACACCTCCAAAGAGCTAATAGCTTTCTGCAAGGAAGCATGGATCAAGAGGGAGCTTATTGTTCCTCATAATCCTGAACAAAATGGCGTGGCTGAAAGGAAGAATATAACTATTGAAGAATGTGTTAGGGCCATGCTACATGATCAATATCTCCCTCCCTCAGTTCCTATGGGGAGAAGCATGTATGACAATTGTTTACTTTCAGAACCGAAGTCCTCACAGAATTTTCAACAACATGACTCCAGAAGAAGCATTTACAGGAAAGAAGCCAAGTGTGGATCACCTTCGGATATTTGGGTGTCTTGTGTATATTCATATACCTAAGGACAAGAGAAAGAAGTTGGATCCTACCTGTTTAAAGGGCTTCTTTGTTGGGTATAATGCTTCATCAAAGGTGTATACAATCTATATTAAGGAAGATCATCGAATTGAAGTAAGCAGGGATGTCATCTTTGACAAGAGCATAGCCTACAAGAAATCAAAGGATGTTCCAGTTGACTTTGATGAAGAAGAGATACCTATCTTTGAGGATATCTCAAGGGATGATGATGGTCAAATCAGTCATCTGCACAAGAAGATATTGAAAGTACTAGCGAGCCCATACAACAAGTGATTATTCCAGAAAATCGAAAGAGGCCTGCTTGGTTGAGAACTAGTCTACAAGAAGCAAAAGGACATACGGCATCAGGGACCTTCAGGGAAAGTAAAAGACCAAAGAGGTATTTTGGGTATGCTACATGTATGACAAAGCTTATTGAAGCGGAACCTTCCTCCTATGAAGATGCAGCTAAACATCAAGAGTAGAGGAATGCAATGCAGGAAGAATACCAGTCCATAATGAAAAATGATGTTTGGGAGATTGGTCCCTAGGCCAAGCGACAGGTCTATAGTCACTTCAAAACGGATTTACAAGATAAAGCACACTGCAGATGGGAGTGTTGATAAATACAAAAGCAAGGTTTGTAGCAAGAGGCTTCTCATAGAAAGAAGGGATTGATTACGAGGAAACCTTTGTTCCCACAACTAGATATACAACAATAAGATCACTTGTTTTGTTGGCTGCTACTATGGGATGGAACATCCATCGAATGGATGTCAAGATAACTTTCCTGAATGGGACCATTTATGAGGAGATTTACATTGAGCAGCCTCAAGGATTTGAAATAAATCAGAGGGAGACTCCTTCAGGTTGAAGAAAGCTCTATATGGCTTAGAACAAACACCTAGAGCTTGGTATGCAAGAATGGATGCGTACCTATTGAGAGTTGGTTTTACCAAGAGTACTGCAGATCCTAATATATATATCAAGGCGGTTCAGGGTGAACTAGTCATCATACTTTTGTATGTGGATGATCTACTAGTCACATGTGTACACACAGTGTTCCACGGGGACGCGCGCCCCCCCCTTAGGGGTCTAGTTTCCTCGCTCCCCCGTGCTCCGGGGACTTGGGGACGAGTAGGGGATGTTTCCCCACGCTCCCAAAATGGAGGAAACTCAGGGGGACGTGCCAGGGAAACGTTTCCCTTCCCTGAGGGGACGTTTCCCCACGCTCCCAAAAAAATGGCCTTGCTTATAGTTTATGATTTAATAGACTTAAAGTGGTACAAATCTACTCATGTTCTGTATGGGGATAACGTCTTGTGTTGTCTTTTGGTTTCAACAAGCGTTATTTTAGAGGGTCAGTATCATGGAAATTCGCTGGACCATATAGCATGTACATGAATTTTCCCTTTTAAAACTTCTCCTTTTTTTCTCAAGTGATGGCTGGATTACAGTGGGGAGATAACTGGAGTGACAGGCAAAGAATATGGGACATTCAGTTTGTGTTTTTAATTTGCATGACATTTGACATACAAACTATGGAAGCAGCACCTATGTCATGTGGGAAATAATTGGGTGGACTATAGACTAACATGCGTTTACTGCAAGCATGACAAAATACTATGGCAGCAAGAAATCTCAGGAACTGTCGTTATATATGAATTTATACAGTTACAAAATTTACACAGAGCACAGTTGCTCAGCTTGAATTCTCAGGTCTGAAAATTATTTTCACCCCTGAAATACACTACTCGTTTGAAGTTTGAACTGCATGGCATTGCTCTAATAAGGTAGACAAATTATCCATGCCATCGTTGGTCACCCAAGTTGGTTCGCAGATGGTCATCCTGCAGTCAATGTCATTTGATAGTACACTGTCAGAAACTCTTTCATGTGATATTCTCATCTCTCCTGGAACTAAAACTCTTCTTTCAGCATATGGTGTACTGTCTATATTATATATAATATAACAAACTTTCCAGCTGTTGGATCCAATACAGCTGGACAACCCATTGTAGTTGCCCCTTCTACTACCAATGCAATGTTCCTGATCTATTCATTTACCTTTTTCACAGAATTCAGTGGCTACCTTATCAAGCTGAAGCTCTCCCTCTGTCTGACCAAAATCTAAACTAGAATTTGACCAAGCTGAATAAGAATTTTAAATTTATTATTTTATATGATATTATAAATTTGGATAATGTCAAATGATATTCATATCAATGATCATGCTTTGCAGCTTTTCAATTCAAACCAAATTGTCATAGTGGACTCAATTAATAAATTATATTTTATATTTATAGATTTTTAAGACCCTGACGCTCCCCCACGTTTCCTAAAAAATGGTAGGGAGCTTTTGCATAGGCCGCTCCCGCGCCCCCTCGCTCCCTCGCCCCCTCGTCCCGGAACCTTGGTGGAACATTGAGGATGGTTGAAAGAAAGAGAGAAGAAATCTGGTGCTCACAAAACTCCTCTTTTGCAAATTTTCTCTGCTGTCCGAATCCTGCATATGCAAAAGCCGCTGCAGTTCTAGCACATGCACGCACAAAAAATAGACTGTCCCGTATGACCTGCACACACTTTTCTCATACTACTGCACACATACACACTTTTCTCTTACTACTGCACACATATTCTTCAGAATAGGAGACATCAGCAAGGGAGTGAGAAGCCATTGTTGAGAGGAAGATTTATGCAGGATGGTTGAGAGAGAGAGAAGAAATCTGCTATTGCTCACAAAGTCCCTTCACCATCACAAAATATCCTTGCCGTGCCAATCCTGAACATACAAAAATAGCTTCTGTCCTAGCACATGCACATGCAAAATAAAGAATCTGTCCCAGACAACCTGCATGCTCTTTTCTGTTACTGCTCTGCACAATTTCTTCACTATAACGATAACTGACTTCTAGAAACATCTTTATAGAATAATTTTTTGTTTGATTTTCATTGGGGATCTGTTTATTTCTGGCCCTCTTTTCTCTTCTAAAAAGGAGGTCGAAACAGGCAGAAATGCCAGGAAACCTTTCTGAAAGGTTCCTGGGCCAGGAATACATTTCCTACAGGTGTTTCTGGTAATATATATATATATAGGTTGATTGATTGAATGGTTGAAATAACACAGGTGATTCTATATAGTTTGTCGATATATTCCTCTGATAACTGGTTCCTCAAGCCTTCTGAACAGATGAAACATTCACTTGTGCAGGGAGAAATTTCTAGATCCAGGGGAGTCCATTGTGATGGTTTCATTGGTTAAGAAAGTTCGGAAACTTTACAACAAAAAGATGCAGCTGATTCTGACAGACAAGCCTAAGTTGATATATGTAGACCCAGTCAAATTGGTACAGAAGGGTGAGATAGTTTGGTCTGATAATCCGAAGGAGCTTAATGTCCAAGTGTTGAATTCTTCCAACTTTAAGATCTGTACTGTAAGTCCCATGGTTTTTGTCTTTGATGTTCTAAAACTTCATATTCAGAACTTTGGAATTCTTTTTTCACCCAGAAGCTTTCTAGTTTTCTTTATAATGTTGGAGATTATTTGGCTGGTTACCTTTGAAAATTTTGTTTTATTTGGACTGTGATGCAGTTGAAAAAGACCACCTCATTTGAAGATTTGAGACAGCAGGGATGGCAGTGGAAAGATGCTATTGAAGCTCTTCAAAATCGGTTGGGACAATCATGAATATCATGTATCCAGAGCATTACAGCATTAGATTGCAGGATTTGGTGTACAGGAACAAAACTAGTAGAGGTTGATGGTAAGCTATCTGGGTATTTCAACATCAACAAAATGGATTAATGCCAGCACCAGTATTTAAAGCCTTAAATACTTCATCTGTTCATCTGTCCAGAGGTCAATGGTATGGGCACATTAGTGTCAAAACTATTGATTCTTATACTTTCAAGAGCTCAAGATAAGTGAACATGGCATGGACCATATAAGAACTGCTGCTTCTGACCAGGACGTTTATTTTCAATGTGGTTTGGTAAAGCAAGGTTCAAAAGGATTTCTCTGAAATGATCTAACAGACATAGGGAAGCAGAAGCATGAATATGACAGTCTCCTGGTTCTACCAAAAGCAGGCCTTTGACAAGATGGGAGTGTTTCTTGGGAAGGTTAACAGATCCCAGGACACTGCTTAGTTTGTCTTTATTCAGATTATTACTTTTTCAGGAGTCTTCATGTAGGGGGCTTCCAAATCAACCACACAACGTCAAAACACCCATTTTTAATTGGGTATTTCAGATATTTTTTTCAAGTATTCTGATTCTCTATCCAGTTGATGCCTTTTTAGAATTGTGTTGTAGACTGTATATATAGTTCTGGCCTGAGTAACTTGAAATATACTTTTCTGGAGCATAATTTTGACCTCTTCTAAGAGAGGGCTATGTTAGCACATTCTAACTCGTGTAAGAGAGGGCTGTGATATCATGTTAAATGCATGAAAGTCTTTCTTAATCTGAAGATGTTCTGAAATTTGTTTCTAGAGTTAGGCCATTTTGCATTGTGTAATATCAAATATGCCCTCTGGACTTGCAATAGAAGGAGATGTGTACATTACATGCTTCAATGATCTCGACTGGTTGAAGATCATGTTGCACTTGAAGTGGATGGACATAGCTTGGGTACAATTTTTTTCACATAACTTGAGATCTCTTTTCACTGTTCTTTGTTGCTAGAAGTTTATTTGGCTTCTTTTAGGCCCTGATTAAACTTTGTGCATTTCATGCTGTTTCATTAATTCTTGCTCAATGTTAGTACCATTTCCACTTTTGTCTAACTTGCTTGATTATCGATCTTCTAGTGGAAGGTCTAAGAGTCAATTTTATCTACACCAATGCTAAGCGAGGTAGTGGTTCTGGAGGTGGACCCAACAAACACTAGTCATGAGAGACCCCTCGAGCCAGCTAATCATCATGACCCACCACCCCTTATTAGAGTAGTGGCGAAACATTCAGAGCTGGAAGGCATATATTCATTATAGGTGACAGCGGCTTCTTCTTGTGCCCAGAGCTTAAAGCGATTTGTGGCATCCTCACATGATTTTATTGCTGAATTTATCTTGTTAGCCTTTCTTTATCTGGCAAGGCTTTTTGGATATCATGGCCGCACATACCTATATTTATTTTAAACAGATTCATGCAAAATTCATGCACAGATTCTTCACTGCCCAACTATAGGCATCCTCTGTAGATGCCACCCTGATCCTAAGCCAGGGTATGAGATCACCAAGGTGAAGAAAGCAACTATGGGATTAAGCACAACAAATCCAACATGCAACGTTCATAAATCAACCAATTGGGAAGCTCCAAGCACCATATGTTAGAAAATCGAAAAGGCAGAAAGATTTTCTCTTGTTGATATTCACTTGTGATATCTTTGAGTTCTTATTATCTTTCTTATGTTCTTCTTTATCTTAGTTTCATCAAGCAATTACCAAAAGAAAAACATGAAGATCAAGCACACCAATGTAGGCAATCTGACAGGGCTAAAACCCAGGGGAAAATCTAGTCAAAAACTCTTCCTTCAGTAGATTCAAAATGAGATATAGACCAAGACCTAAGACCAACAGATTTTCCTCCTCCACCAAGTCAACCTTCCAATTAAATTCAACAAACTGCAGGAGTCTCTTCTTGTCCAGCAGCTTCCACCCAGAAACAACCCAGAAATTTTGTCCCCTAGCAACACAAAATTTCAGACCAGCTTCAGCATTGCAGTTTCGCCGCCAGCGGTTCAGCAGCTTCACACGTGTGAGAGAGAGAAAATTTCGACATCTTGTGCTTGATAGAGACCTCCTTCGCTAGCCTTTTTCTTCTTATCCCTTGAATTTCACACTTTTTCTGGCCCCAGAAGTTGCAGATTGAACTTGATGAGTGAGCGCTCCAAAGGAGGTCAAGTTGCTGCCTTTATATAGGAGTTTTTGCCCCTTAGTTGGGCCGACTTGGTGGAGGAGGCCTCGAAGACCTAATTTACATTAAACTAAATTTCTTTCTTGACAAATAGAGCTCAAGAAGGGTCTTTTACATTATGACATGGACAAGAATACTTGACATAAACCCTAGAATCCTTCAATGGATGCTATGACCTAAAACAATTGACCCAAGCATGAAACCCATGCTTTAATAAGTCAATTTCTTTAGTAATAAAATTTATTTTCCTTTCTTTTGACAAATACATTACATTGTGACTTAAATACAATTATGAAGACTGACACTAGTTACATTCTTGAACACCATATCCATCCTTCAATCAGCAATGAAACTTCTTATCCCAATCACTGATTGCCCTTTAAAAACATGCTGAGTTAATTTTTTTTAGGGGAAGTCAATGGACAACATAAACAAGTAGGTGATGGTTTACTGTGTTCCTGTAGCCTCTATACTCAATACAACCTCCCAAATTCCCAGATTCGTGGTGGTGGTTACAAAAAATACATATTTGGGATCCAATAGCTCATGAGAATCTAGTATGTCAAAGGTAATAATGGACATTGAGTGCAAAACAATGAGGGTGGAGAATGGAATGAAAAATTACTATGAATTCCTGAAAAAGTTAAACTTTTTCTCTTACATGGTACTTTTCTCTTACAAGGTACTTTTCCTATCATCATTTACATGAGGCAGAGTTTCCTTCACTGACCACTTCATGCATTCATGTTTTGTTCTTCAAGTAAAAAATGTTGGTGAGTTTCATTTATGGGGCATGATGAAAAAGATGGGAGGTTCTGGAGTTGACATTGAGAAAAACATGTTTTCTTTCCCTTGAACTCATTGCACTCAACCCCCTCGTGCTCCCTACAACCATCCCAGACCATTATTTTCTAGTGTTGGCTTTTTACATGGCTTAGAGTGTGTTGTGGTAACTCATACCACAATCAATAAATAGTGTATTTACAATTTTATATCTATACGTCTAGTGATAATCTAGTGAAGCCTTGGCCTTTCTCTATGCACCATGAATTCTTATGAAACATATTTACAATGTTTATATTACAGGGTCATTTAATTTACCTCAGCGGCTTGACACTCATCATACAAATTATGCATTTACAATCTATACAAACTCTGTATGCCTTGCAAAGGTCAAAACTGGGCTAGCACAAACCAAAGGAATCTCAATAAGGATTATTGTCCCTAACTTTTGCTATAACCAAGGTCCACATTTGTCTTTGCTATTTTCCTATTAGATTTTCTTCTAATTAATGCTTGGCTTGTTGACATATTTCTCCAATCTAATGTGTTTTATAATACTGTAATCTACCTAGGCATTGATGGATTAAATGTGTATTGCATACAAACCATCAAATTTCATGATCTCTCTTGAAGCTTTGGGACTAGTTATCCAGTAACTTCACACAAAATAAAATGCCCTTCCTCAAACAAGGGGTTATTGATTGAGTTGTAGTATATGCAGTGGATTTCGCTAGTAAGTAGCAATTCATTGAGTTCAACCACCCATAGAAGCTTGTAGAAATGTTGAAAAAATCGACAGGTTTGGGGTTACAAACCAAAGGAATCCCAATAAGGATTATTGTTGCTAATTTTTGCCACAACCAAAGTCCACATTTGTCTTTGCTAATTTCCTAGTAGATTTTCTTATAATTAATGCTTGGCTTGTTGACATTTCTCCAATCTAATGTGTTTTATAATACTGTAATCTACATAGGCATTGATGGATTAAATGTGTATTGCATATGGACCATCAAATTTCATGATATCTTTCTCGAAGCCTTGGGACTAGTTCTCCAGTAAATTCTCACACAAAATGAAATTCCTTTAGTCAAATAAGGGGGTATTGATTGAGTTGACGTATATGCAGTGGACTTCACTAGTAAGTGGCAATTCATTGAGTTCAACCACCCATAGAAGCTTTGTAGAAATGTTGAAAAAAATTAAGGGTGTCACAAGACCAACACTACTAAGTGCTATGAGCAGCATAACTTGTGGTTGCGAACCAGTGAAAACATCACTAATACAAATATTGTGAGCATAACAAAGCTATGGAATTTGTTGCTTTGTTGCAGAAGCCTGTGAGTAAAAAGAATGAATTATAATATAAAGGATGAGTAAAGGATGAATTATAATAAAAATATTATTAGATTAATAATTATTGTATACCAAGGGTATTATTTTAATATGAATTAGTTAGGTTTTTAATAGATATATATACAAGTACAGGTAACTAATGAATATTTTATTATATAATTTATCAAATTTAACTAATTTTAGAATAATAATAATTATTAAATATAGCAAGGATTTTATTGGTTTGACTTGGGTCAACAGGTCAAATTAGCCGTTGGAGTCTCTGCACACACTATTTAACAAGCTAAGCTGGATTGGATCTTCACCTTGTCCTGACGATGAACCACACTGGTTGGTTCGAAACGCGTCGACAAATTATTTTCTATGTGATTTCGCCGAAAACTCTCTAAACAGTGTTATGGATCACAGAAGTCTAAATTCATTAGAAACAAAGTAGTGTAAAAGTTGGAATTTTGTAACATTCCTTTACAAAGGAAGTTGAAGAAACAATCTCACTGTCCCAAAAAATTGCCGAGTAAGGAAGGTTAATAAAATTAGCAAAAAATAAAAAAAGGTATGATTTAGTTGAGTCTTGCGGCAAGTGTAAAAATTATAATATTTATAAATGAAGGTATGGGTTATAAACCCTCGTGCAAAGTTCGAAGCTGGTGCATGTGACTATCATCATTATTATTTCTTTGTATACAAACATGTTATCAATTGTAATATATGTATAATAAAGTTTATTTTTATAATATTTTGTAAAAACTAATTTTGGAATCATTGGATAAAAATTACTTGCAGTAGAGAAGAGCCCAGAGTTTAGGATATGTGGGCATATTAATTTTAGAGCAGTAGCAATAGAGTGACAAAACTGACCCATGATGTACTTTGTTATTAGAACAGAATAAGTGCTATTGAAAGCGAGATGTTATTGAGGATCCAAAATATTGTCCATAGGTTGCAAGTAACTCATACACAAACATATGATACAATAAAATATAGGGCAATTTGGCATCATACTAATATAAATCCTTTTGATAATTTGGTGTAAAAAAAGTTTAAATTTCTTAATAAGAAGTCGCAAGAAAAAACAATTATAAAGCCAGGAATCCAATATAATGTAGGGGGAGAGTAAATAAACAATTCAAACTACAGAGAGGAGAGCTCAAGGATGCAACTCAAATATAGTTGAAGAAGTTCAAGCAACTCTCCATGCATTAATAATTTTGCGCCTTTGCTAGAGTGCCTCAAAGATATATACTTAAAATGAAATAGAAAAATAAATTAGTGAGCTAACTAATTATGACCATGTGTTTGAAATAATAATTAATAAATTTGGACAACAAAATCAAATTTTGGATAACATCTGTGTCACGTTAGTTCCATCTGAAAAACTGGACACAAGTGCTTCAACAACAATGCCTACAAATTATTTGTTAATTCAACATAATCCCTTTAAAATTGAAGCTAAGTTGGAGATTAGTTCACTTTATGTTAACAGTTCTTGGACTTACAAAAGGTCACACTTGTCTAGCTGGAGATGTTACTCAATGCTTTGTTCAAGTGAAACTTTTTGCCAATGGTAAAAGCAACAAGGATAAATTCCTCGATTAGAAATAATTCTAATGCAAAAAATGCTCTACCTTATGCCTATGGATTGCAAATTTTAAAGTACTACCTTATGCAAAAACCTAGATAGATTGCTAATATTTAAAGTGTTGAATTTCATAATACACTATTGTATTATGTCGCTTGAAGATGAAAGATATGCATTATTCAAGTAAATTGGAAAGGTGCATAATGATTCAAGGGATGATGTCATGTGCTATAAATTGCTTATTAAAACAATGTTTATTGAAGTTAAAGTGACTTCTTTCTTTAAAGTTGCAATAACTAAGTTCAACATATCGAAGAAAAAGGATGGATTAAGAAACGAGATACAAAAGTATACGGGGGAGATTTTTGTTTACTCAAGTTGAGCAAGCTAATGGGCAAGAAATTGAATGAACCAAAGAAGCAGGTGATAAGTTAAAATTAATGGTCAAGTCACAAGGTAAGGTGGAATAAAGAGAATTTTTCCATATAATGATGCATTGAAACTACAAATTCTAAAATCATAATAACTACTCATAATCTCTAATGAAAATATTTGCAATAGAAAGAAGGTGCATCTCACACCATGCTTGTTAGGATAGTCATATGGGATGATCAGATGATTTGTTACAAAATTTATAAGTTTAAAAATTCGCAAATTTTATGTATTTTATTGATGAGGTTGACTATAAAATGGTCTCACTTGATGTTTGTGATGTGATTGATGGAAACACATGCATGTAGGAGATAAATGATCTTTTCTTGGCATGTGAATAAGCATCAATTGAAGTAGGATGAGAATTTATTTTTGATTTATTTATTTAAGAGTAGGAAGAAACCTCATCAATTTTAACAATGAGCCAACCATGTTATTCATCCTAACTCGGAGTTCATCTTGATGCATATTCATGGCAATAATAAATTATTTCCTATACCATGGGGGGACTCCTACAAATTTTGGAGCAAAAATGATAATTTGATAGTTTATGTACAGTACAAAAATGTTTTACTTGAGCCAAAAGCATTCCCCCAAAAATGGTCCATCCAACATGAGAATGACCTCATATTTGAATCAAAATACTTATGGTATAGAATTTTATTAGTCAATGGTATATAATTTCACTACCAATTGAGAGTGAGGAAATAAAAAATCCTATTGCAAACATTCCTAGACTAGGAAGCAATTAAGCTTTGATGTAGGAACATCTAAGAAAGATACAAGTGTAATTGCAAAAAGTGCAACTTACAAAAAAACTTAAAAGATACAAGGAAAACACATGAAAAATTCATGAATGAATAATACAAGTGAAATTGAATTAGATTGTATAGATATAGATAAAAAAGGAAGTACACAATGTGAAGTGCAAAATGGAAGTGCAATTTTTATTTAGAGAAAAGGGGTATGCTAAAATCATAGAACACAAAATCTCAAGAAAAACATGAAGATAAGGTTGTTTGACAAAACAAGGTATTTCAACATAGGTCAAACACCTTAAGCCATCATTCATAGGAACAAATCAAAGATCAATATACTAGGGTATTACATGGTTAAAAACCCCAAAGGGGGAAACAATGCATGGCCCTAACCAATGTAGCAACTTGAGGCAATATATTAATGCAAAAGGAAACAAGTTTAGATAAGAGTTTTTAACAACCAATCATTGGCAAATGCCCCTCCATTCTCTCTAGATAGGGATCAAGGATCAATTGGGTGTTAAGCTATAGATCAATATATTCATTAGTATTGAGGAAAATATACACCCTTAGATCACTTTATGTCTAGAATAGATAATGAATGTGAGATTACACAACTACAAATGTATATTAAGGAAACAAACTTTACCTAAAAACTTGTTATATCAAGTTGATTTTAACTAACTCCTAAGTGTCTAAATATTTTAACATTCTCTTTTAAGAACAACTTGGTGTTGAGAAATCAATGCTAGTAGTATTAGGGTTTGATTTCTCTTTCTTGATAATTACTTGTGAATAATGTTGGCTTCTTTTACTTCTTTATTATATTATCTTTCATCAAGCAATTACCAAATTATGTGTGTATGAAGATCACAAGAATAAGAGACACAAGATGGTACTCAGCCAGGGCAAAACCCCTATCTAGGGGAAAAATCAGTCAAACTTCTTCCTTCAGTGGTTAAGACGAGATAATCCAAGAACCTTCGACCTAGACACGAACTTCCTACAATCACCAAGTCAACCCTTCCTTCCAGCAACTTCAATCTAGATCTTCAACCTTGCAGTAGTAGAACTTCAACCTATCCAGCAACAGAACTTCGACCTATGCAACAACAAAACTTTGACCTAACAAATCTAAAACTTCGACCTCCCCGGCAATAGATCTTCGACCCCAACAACGGTCCAGTAACTTCGTACAAAAGAGAGAGAGAGATAGCCCAAAACTTCGACTTGTTCTTCTTTTGAAATTCTTCCTTCTTCTCCTTGAACTTCACACTTTTCTACACTTCCTTGTGTATCGAACTTGTTGAGTTGGCGGGCAAATAGATTGAACTACACTTGTATATATAGCCTCTTCTATGGGTCGAATTGTCCTCTTGTAGGCCGACTTCATCAGGTAAGCGTTGATTTGGTGTGGAGGTGACAAATTACATATTTGACTCAATAAGAATTCTTTTTACATGATTCAAAAGCCCAATAAGGGCCTCATTAAATGGAAAATGACTCTAATGACTCAATATAGAACCTAGAAGTCCTTAATGGGGACTTTGACCTATAAGATGAGGACCCAAGCATGAAACCCATGCTTTAATAAGTCATTGTAATAATAATAAAATTTCCTTTTATTATTATTTGATAAATACATTTCATAATGACTCAAATATAAATATGAAGACTGAACCTAGTTACATTCTTCAACACTCCCTCTAGGTATTCATAATTTACACGTGTATATACAAGTACAATGAAGATCTCAAAACACAGGAACTACGAAGAGTTTAGGTGCACACCGTGCCATAGACTAGATTCTTGACCAAGGAAAATATATCTGGGTGGGACTAAGATGGACTAAAGCTTTTAGCCTCTCTAGGTACCATTAGGCTTACTTGCTAACCATCAACCCAGGTAACTAGGTGCGTAATGCAAGGTCAGAGTTCTATGACCAACATCACCCTCCCTACTTCGGGAATTAGACATCAACACATAGGCCGACCAAATGTCCTCCCAAGCATTTTGTATTGCACAAGATGTCTCTTCAAATCTCTTCCAAACATTTATCATCAACGAGATTAGTGATATCAACCAAACTAAGCATGCTTCTAAGATATTCAAGCTTCTTATTAGGAAGAGACTTTGTTAACACATAAACTACCTGTTCGTCAGTTAGGACATACTGTAGCTTCACGATCCCATCCTGTACCAAAATTCTAATGTAGTGGTACTTATTGTTGATATGATTTGTCCTTGTATGGAACACATGATCTTCAAACATCTTAATGTTGCTTTGATTATCAAAATTTATCACAATAGGACTTAGGGGCTTCTCAAACAAATCTGACAGAAGTTTCCTCAACCATACAACCTCCTTTCCTACTTCACATGAAGCCACATACTCAACTTCAACACTACTCAAAGAAACAAGATCTTTCTTTCTACTCAACCATGAGATCATCGCAAATCCTGAACTAAAACATCCACCAATAGTGCTTCTTCCATCAGTCTCATTGCCACCCCAATTAGAATCTATAAAATCGGTCAACTTGAATTCCTTGTTATCATACTTTAGGCAATGATTTATAGTGCCATGTAGATATCTTAATATATGCTTGACAACGATCCAATGTTCATGACTAGGCTCCAATTGACATTGACTAAGAATGTTCACAACAAAACATATATTTGGTCTACTATTTACTAGATACATCAAAGAACCCACCAACTTACGATAGGTGGTAGGATCTATAGGACTTGAGTCATAGCTTCTCAACTTCTTGAGATTGATGATCATGGGGGTAGTCATGGGCTTGGAATCCATCATACCAAATTTCTACAACAACTCGATTATATACTTTCCTTGCGCTAGATATATTTCCTCAGGTTTCTGCCATACTTGCATACCTAGGTAATAATGCATCAATCCCATATCCTTCATGTCAAACTCTACTACTAGCATCTTCTTGCATTCTTGTATCCTTTGCTCTACACCTAAAATAAATAGATCATCCACATATAGTAGAATAATGACTGGCTCATTATCCACAACTTTGATATAGATATTTGGATCAACAATACTTTTGACGAACCATATTCTGAGAAGGTATGCATCCATTCTTTCATACCATAACCTAGGAGTTTTCTTCAAACCATATAGGGCCTTCTTGAGTCTACAAACATGAGTGTATTTTCCATTTATTTCAAAGCCTTCAGGTTGTTCAATGTATATTTATTCATCGATGGTTCCATTCATGAATGTTGTTTTTACATCCATTTGATGGATATTCCATCCCATTGTAGTAGCCAATGAAACCAAGGATCTTATAGTAGTATATCTTCCGGTAAGTGCAAGGGTTTCTTCATAATCTATACCTTCCTTTTGAGAGAAACCCCTTGCAATGAATCTAGCTTTGTACTTGTCTATGCTTCCATCAACAACATGCTTGATCTTGTAGATCCATTTAGAAGTGACAACCAATTTGTCACTTGGTCTAGGAACTATTTCCCAAACCCCATTCTTCATGATGGATTGGTATTCTTCCTGCGTTGCCTTTTTCCACACTTCTTGATGAGAAACTTCTTCAAATGTAGTTGGTTCAAATTCGATTAGTTTTGTCATGTATGCAACATATACATAATATCTTTTTGATATTTTGCTTTCTCTAAAAGTTCCTTTTGCAGCTCCATGTCCTTTGACATATTCAAGAGTAGCTTTTAACCAATTTGGCCTCTTCCTTGTGTTAGGTATGATCACAAATTGAATAGGCTCACTTGGTCCTTCTTATTCTTCTTCTTGATTTGTAGAAGGATTGTCGTAGTGCTTTTCTTCCTAGAATAGTGGTATGTCTTCGTCATTAGAATCAATAGGAATATCTTTGGATCTTTTGTAGGCATGATTTTCATCAAATATAACGTCCCTTCTTACTTCAATATATCTTCCTTCCTTGATGTCGATTCTATATGCCTTTGAAGAAAGACTGTAGCCAATAAAAATCCCTTTAATGATTGTAGAATCCAACTTCTTTCGTTTGTCCTTTGGAACTTGGATATAGGTGGGACATCTAAAGATTTAGAGATGGTCCACACATGGCTTCCTTACTATGAATGCTTTTTTGGGTGTCATATTATTGAGGATTCTGAGGACTTCTATTTTGCATATATAATGCGGTCATTTCTCCTTCTCCCCATAGAAATTTTGATATATCTTGATCAAAAATCATTGTTCGTATACATTCTTTAAGTGTTCTATTTTTCCTTTTTGCAACTCCATCCTATTCGGGATTTTAGGGAATAATAAGCTCCCTCTTAATTCCTACTTCTTTGCAATATGAAATCATTTCTTTTGAAGTGTATTCCCCACCATTATCAGATCTCAAAGTATTTATTCTTCTTTTAGTTAAGGTATCTACTTCAAATCTAAATTCCTTGAACTTTTCAAATACTTCATCCTTTGATTTGAGTAGATAGAGCCATGTCTTTCTAGAGTGATCATCAATGAAGGTTACATAATAAAGATGAACTCCAAGATATTTTTTAGACATAGGCCCACACACATCTGAATGGATGAGGTCCAATATTTCTTTAGACCTTGTTTCACTGCTTATAAAGGGCATCCTTGTATTCTTTCCTAAGGACCATCCCTTTCATATTCCTTCACGATCTTCTTTGATATTGGGAATGCCATTTACCAATTTATTAAGAGAGGGAATAACCTTATAATGTAAATGTCCATGTCTTCTATGCCATAGTTCAATGGGATTGATTTCCATGTGAACTAGTGCTTGAGGAGATGGTGTTATGACTCTATATAGACTTCCTTCACGTACTCCAATAACACTATCTTTATCGATGCTTGAATCTTTTCCCCAAGCCATAACTTTTATATCTACAAAATCAATTCTATCACCTTTATCTTCTAAGTAAGAAATTGAAAGTAAATTCTTTTTCAAACCTCGAACAGAGAGTATATTGTTGAGATGTAGCTTTGCTCCATTGTCCAACTTCAAAGAAGTTGATCCCAGGCCTTTAACAACATAAATTTTGTTGTCTCCCAATTCCACTGCATGAGAAGATTGTTCCTGTGATAGAGTGTGAATTTGTTTTCTATCTCTTGTCATGTGCCTTGATGCTCCACTATCAATAATCCATGCATTGTCATCATTGAGTGAACCTGTGAGTGCAACCAAGAACCCTTTTCTTTTGAACTTATTGAAAAGTTGTAGACGATTATTTTGATCCAGCTTCCTGCAATATTGAATCCCATTTTCAAGTATCTTATCATAGAGGGAGTATCTTTTTATTTCAAGCCAACAGAGTGATATCCAATCTTTCTTGATCTTAGCTCTGAAACCATGTTGAGAAATCAATGCTAGTAGTATTAGGGTTTGATTTCTCTTTCTTGATAATTACTTGTGAATTATGTTGGCTTCTTTTACTTCTTTATTATATTATATTTCATCAAGAAATTACCAAATTATGTGTGTGTGAAGATCACAAGAACAAGAGACACAAGATGTAGGCACTCAGCGAAGGAAAAAACCCTATCTAGGGGAAAACCCAGTCAAACTTCTTCCTTCAGTAGTTAAGATAAGATAATCCAATACTCTTTGACCTAGACACAAAATTCCTCCAATCACCAAGTTATCCCTTCCTTCCAGCAACTCTGACCTAGATCTTCAACCCCGCAATAGTAGAACTTCGACCTATCCAACAACAGAACTTCAACCTATGCAGCAACAAAACTTCGACCCAACAAATCCAGAACTTCGACCTCCCCAATAGTAGATCTTCGACCCTAATAACTATCCAGTAACTTCATACAAAAGGGAGAGAGAGATAGCCCAAAACTTTGACTTGTTCTTCTTATGGAATTCTTCCGTCTTCTCCTTGAAATTCACACTTTTTTTCTCTTCCTTTTTATGTATCGAACTTTTTGAGTTGGTGAGAAAATAGATCGAAGTACACTTGTATATATAGCCTCTTCTATTGTTTGAATTGTCCTCTTGTAGGTCGACTTCATCAAGCAAGGGACGACTTGGCGTGGAGGTGAAAAATTACATATTTGACTCAATAATAATGATTTTACATGATTCAAAAGCCCAAGAAGGGTCTCATTAAATGGACAATGAATCTAATGACTCAATATGAAACCTAGAAGTCCTCAATGGGGACTTTGACCTATAAGATGATGACCCAAGCATGAAACCCATGCTTTAATAAATCATTGTAGTAATAATAAATTTTCCTTTATTATTCTTTGATAAATACATTTCATAATGATTCAAATATAAATATGAATACCGAACCTAGTTGCATTCTTCAACACTTGGGATAGGATTGAAGGATTTATAAAGGTCACACAATAGGAGAAGGAAGGAAGCATTAAAGCCTATCACCTTATAATGGCAATTTCTTGAACTCCTAACATAGATCATAATTTGTGGATTTTTTTTTTTCTCTAAGAGACTTTGTGAAAATGCCTGCAACTTGATCATCTGAAGGGAAAAATAGAACTTCAAGAATGCAATATTGAGGAAGATTTTTGATGAAGTGAATTTGTAGCAAATGTGTTTGTTTCATTGATTTTGAACCAAATATTTAGTTGGCTTGATGGCATTCATATTGTCACATTGTAGTGTATCCTGCAATCCAAACTTTGAAAGGATTGATTAAGGCAACAAGGCTTCTTGAATTGCATTAACTGCTACTTGATACTCTATGTTTTCTAAGAAAGTGAAATAGAAAGACCATGTTGTTTTCTTACAAGCCCATGTGACAAGTTTGGAACCAACACTAGAAACATAACCTGCAACAAAATTTTGATCATCAATATCACCAACCAAATCGGAATTGGTGAAAATTGCGAAAACTAAAGCCCTCCCTAAACTGTAATGTATCCAAAATTGAACTATATCCCAAATATATCAAATTATCCTTTTTCATACTTTCCAATGGCTCTCATGGGGTGTTTGCACACAATGGGCAATAATATCAACAACAAAGAGACAAGTACGAGTAAAATTCAAAAGGCTACCAACTAATAATACAAAGTGACATCTACTTCAAGTGTAGCATAGGTGACGAAAAGTTTGACTCTAGACTGAAAGGGAGAGGGGTTAGTTTACAATCTTATATGAAAATAGGGAAGAGCACATATATACATAGGTTGGGAAAAGGAATTTTTTCTATTAATTTGCGGTAGTTGGATGCCAAGAAATAATGAAAATAACCTAAGCCTATCATTTCAATTTTTTCTTGAGGTTGGATTTTAGGTTTAAAAGCTTGTGGCTATTACTAGTGAGAATAATGTCATCAACATAAATAACAAGTACTATGAGATGGTTACCTACTCTCCCAGTATAGATATTGGGGTTAGAATTTGTTAAAATTGGCAACTAGGGCCAAACTCCATGTGGATCACCTCATTTGTGATTACTGATATTTTTCCTAGATTCCTCTCATCGAGAGGTGTAGGATTGATCTAAAGATCATCCGATTCCGATAAGTATTTATGGAGATATGAATTTATTTTGATTATGGAAAAATTATCAAAGTCGGCCAGCAACTTATGTAGGCTCAGAAGCGCAACAGTCATGTCTATTCAACCTCAACGTTTTGCATATAAATACAAAGAGCTATTTTCCTCATTTGGACACTTCACTCTCACACACATCTCTCTCTCTCTCTCCCGCGCAGAAAGAGTCTCTCTCTCTCTCTCTCTTGCACAGAAAGAGTCTCTCTCTCTCTCTCTCTCTCTCTCTCTCTCACGTGTGGATGAAAAGGAAGTCATCCTAGGGAAAAAAGGACGCGAGCATATTGGACCAGCATTGACCCTCCAAGGAGTGCAGATTAGGTGTGGTTGCCTCTCCTAGGCAGGCCGCAATTTTTGGCACAAAAATCGAGGTGATCTGACCTCAGATTTGACCGGTATTGACTGCCCTAGTTTAGGGCTACAGTCAACTTCAGAAATCTACACTTTGACTGAACTTTTGGGGCTGTTCTAGGGATGCTTCTTCAGGTTGTTCAAGGGAAACTTGACTAGAAAATGACCAAGCATATTGGAGGTCAATTTTCTCTCATTTGACTAAGTTTGACTTTGTTGTTCTAGGGTTTGCTGCTGCTGATATAAAATTTCAGAAATCAGATTTTGTACTATTTCTCTTTGCTGAACTATTGAAGATAAAAGAAGATTTGATCAAAGGGTTTCCCCATATTGGGGTTTGTCCTTCGCTAGCCGCCACATCTTGTGTCTCTTGTCTTGGCTTGTTTTTTGTTGATCGTTTAATGTTCTATCTACACTTTACTTTATGCACATGTGATTGCTAATCTGTGGATAATATTAAAGAAAATAAGTAAACTGCTCTAAGAATAGAACATACCATAATTTAACATGATATCAGAGCTGAGGTGAAGACAAAGCCCAAGCAAGAGCAAGAGCAATCACCGAAGAGAAGGTTGGCAAGGCTATCTGAAAGAAATAATGGGGTCCTCAACACACTTCCCTGCTGAAGACAAACTCCGTGAGAAGTTTGACTACCACGGATGGAAGATGTCTCTCGATCTAAGATTAGAAGAACAAGAAGTGTTGGACCATGTGAGAGGCAGAATTATTGAGCCTCCATCAAATGCATCCGTTGTTGTTAGGAATAGATGGACCAAGGGAGAAGTCAAAGTAAGGATGATCATCTGGGACTCTATTGACAAGTGCTTGGTGGCCTACATTTCCGACCTGAACACCTCCAAGGAAATCTAGATAGACTAGTGAGTTTATTTAAAGTTAATGATGCAAATCAAGTCTTGTTTCTTAGAAATAAGCTGAAGGAAATTAAGAAGGGCAAAGATGACAGTATTCAAGCATACTTCTTAAGGATCACTAAGATCAAGAATGATCTCCTATCTATTGGGAAAAAATAATTCCTGATAGGGAAATGACGCTCACAACTCTTGGAGGACTACCATTCGAATGGTATGTATTCAGGACTACTCTCCTCAACAACAACATAATTCCTGGATTCGAGAAATTAATGGCCAGATGAATTCAAGAAGAAACAAGGATGGAAGAACAAGAGATTCCCATACTTAAGGGTCACCCTTTTGCCTTTTCTTATCATACTAAAAGAAGAAACAATTCCGGGGCTAAATTCAAAGGAAAGGCTGGACCAAAGGGTGGAAGAAAAGGACGATGTTATAATTGCAATAAAATAGGTCACTATTCAAGGGAGTGCCCTGATAAAAGGGACTCTCACCGGGACGATGATCAAAATCCCTCTCAAGGCAATCAAAGGAATGGCAGGACGAAAGGGAGAGGTAAAAGAAGTGCCAGAAATCAAGGAAGAGGACAACCATTCAAGAAGGCAAGAAATTCCAGGTATGAA
This sequence comes from Pinus taeda, assembly GCA_000404065.3. NCBI lineage: Eukaryota > Viridiplantae > Streptophyta > Pinopsida > Pinales > Pinaceae > Pinus > Pinus taeda. The sequence goes on from APFE031428367.1 coordinate 23,751, forward strand.
TCTAACATTGTGAACAATAAGCAAGATGAATATTATCTACCAACAACTCTATCTACTACTGCTCCCCCGGAATCACTGGGAAATTGGCTTATTGATAGTGGTGTCTCAAGGCACTTCACTGGTTACAAAGAAGCTCTCCATGATCTAATAGAGAAGGAAACCAACTTGGAAATTGTTCTTGGAGATAATATAAAGTATCCCGTGAAAGGCGTTGGAAATGTCACTCTTCAATTGAATTAGGGAAATACAATTCATCTACAAGATGTGTTATATGTACCTGATCTCAAAAAGAACTTGGTGTCCATTTCGGCAATGGAAGACAAAGGCTACAAGGTGACCTTCAATGATGGTAAGGTATGTGTATGGAAAAAGAATATTAAAGATGCTTTCACTCTTGGGTTTCGAGTTGATTCATTATATCAAGTCGGAGGAAGTCTGCTAGGTGTCATGCTTTGTGACACAACTCTTCAGCCCGAACTATGGCATCGGAGGTTTGCTCACCTTCATTAAAGCTCTACCCGATGTAAGAAATATGGTGACAGGGATGCCCAAATTCCGAGTAGAACAAGAAGGTGTATGTCCGGGATGTGCCGAAGGAAAGCTCAAAAGGGGACCATTCCCCTCAAGCCAAAGCAAGACCTCTGATATATTGTAGTTGGTTCGCTCAGACATATTAGTTATGATGCCTGTGAACTCCTTGGGAGGATATTCATATTATCTCACTTTTACAGATGATTATTCTCACAATCCTTGGATATACTTCTTGAAAAAGAAGGATGAAGTGTTCTCCTGGTTTCGACACTTCAAAGCCTTGATCGAAAATCAAACCGAGAAGAAGATCAAGATCTTAAGAACTGATAATGGGACTGAATATGAATCCAATGAGTTTCATGACTTTTGTAAAGAGGTTGGCATTAAGAGGGAGACTACTACACCATATACTCCTGAGCAAAATGGTGTGGCGGAAAGGAAGAATCGCACAATTGTGGAAGCTGTTCGTGCTATGCTCCATGATCAAAGACTTTCGAAGTTTCTATGGGCTGAAGCTGCAAACACCATCGTATATGTACAAAACTGATGCCCTCATCAAGAATTGGGTTCCAAGACTCCTGAAGAAATGTTCACTGGTAAGAAACCTGACGTATCTCATTTTAGCATTTTTGGAAGCCCTGTATATTTTCATGTACCAAAGGAGAAAAGAAATAAATTGGGTGCATCTGGAAAGAAAGGAATCTTTGTGGGCTATAGCGAAAAATACTAAGGTCTACAGAATCTATGTGGCTAGTCAAAGGGAAGTAGAAATTAGCCATGATGTCACCTTTGATGAAGATATGGCTCTTAGCAAAGTAGAAAATCTTCCTACTCAAAGAGGATCTAAAGAAGTTGACACCAGGGAACCAAAGGAAAAGAAAGAAGAGACGATGGCCGATGTGGAGAACCTATGGATCCTATTGATCCCCCTCTGCCTGAGCCTTCCTCTTCTAGGAAGAGGCCTTCATGGCTTAGGGGGACACTTGATGATGCTGAAGGACACATTGCACCCCGAGGAATCTTCATTGAAAGCAAGAAGCCGAACAAGTATCAGGGATACCTGACCATCATGAGCACGATCATCCAAAATGAGCCTTCATCATTCACTGATGCCGTCAAGCATAAAGTATGGAAGGATGCTATGACCAAAGAATATGAGACCATCATGAAAAATGATGTTTGGGATGTGGTCCCCTGACCTCTGGACAAAGCCGTTGTCACCTAAAAATGGCTTTACAAGATAAAGCATGCAGTTGATGGAAGTGCAGAAAAATATAAGGCTCGTTTTGTCGCTCGTGGCTTCTCCTAGAAGGAGGGTATAAACTATGACGAAATATTTGCACCTGTTGCCCGATATACCACCATCCGCTCCATCATAGCCCTTGCTGCTTCACAAGGATGGAGTCTACATCAGATGGATGTCAAGACTACATTCTTACATGGTTCAATCAAAGAGGAAGTCTATGTGGAGAAACCTGAAGGATTTGAGATTCATGATCAAGAATCTCATGTGTGCAGGTTGAATAAGGCCCTCTATGGGCTGAAGCAAGCACCCCGAGTGTTGTATGAGAGGATCGATAACTACTTGATGAAGTTGGGATTCACTAGGAGTGAAGCCGACCCTAACCTTTACTTTAAGGTTGAAGATGACAACCTGTCATACTGGTGCTTTATGTTGACGATTTATTTCTAATAGGTGCAGACCCTCATTCACAAATGTAAGAGGAAGCTGGCTTCTGAGTTCGATATGAAAGACCCAGGACTTATGCACTACTTCCTAGGATTGGAAGTCTGACAGAAGCCAGGGGATATTTTCCTATCTGAAGGAAAATATGTGGTGAAGATATTGGAAATATTTGGTACGGTGGACTGCAAGCCCGTAACTACCCCAATGGAACATGACTTCAAGAAGTTAAGTGGTAGTGCTACTGGACCTGTGTTACGAAATGCTACTGAGTATTGTCAACTCGTCGGAGCATTGATGTTCTTGGTGAACTCCCGTCCGGATATATGCTTTGTAGTCAACACATTGAGTCAACATATGGTTGAACCTCACACATACATTGGATTGGTCCTAAGAATCTGTTGAGATATCTGGTGAGCTCCAGTATTGTAGCAATAATGCTACAACTCCTGGGGCTTCCTGTCTCTCATTTTATCAACCCGGTAGTTCATACAAACTTGGAAGTGACGGTGTTGTATGCACAAGTACTAGCTCTTGTCGCAGCTGTCACTTGGTCAGCTGGCACAAGTCCACTAGGGCTCAAGCCAACTTCTATGGGCTCACAAAAGAAGCTTTATCAATGATGGACGAAGGCTAGCTCAAAGAAGACTAATCTACTTGCCAAAAATGAACTGAAAGCAAATCAAAGCATGTAAACCTAGGAAACCCTAATCTAACTAGTCTAGCCTCTATAATGCAAATGACGTGAAGGAAACTTCTACCAATGCTGCTGTTATCTCTGATAAATGAAAATGCATGGATCTAAACTGCTTGCATCATAAAAGACATGTTTTT
>APFE031428367.1:28572-85098 GCA_000404065.3 Pinus taeda
CTGGAATCATAATGCATTAGTCACGTAGATAAAGTGTCTAACCTTCTTCCTACAAACAACATGAATAAACTAAGAAATGCATGCATAAGAAAATAAAAATGAATGGTTGGAGCAATTAAAATAGGCCAAAATGAGCCCAAATTGTACCAAAATTGGGGCTCATCAATATCTTCATGGCACAATTACTCATGGGTTAAGATACACTACCAGAACTATGAGACTACTTTGATATACTGATGCTGATTGGGCAGGCAGTGTGGTGGACCATAAGAGCACCTCTGGGTGCTGTTTCTCTTTAGGATCTGCCTCGATATCCTGGATGAGCAGGAAGAAAAAGTCTGTAGCTTTGAGCATCACTGAGGCAAAGTACAGTGCTGCCAGTATGGTCTCCTGCGAGGCAGTTTGGTTGCGAAATATCTTTAGTGAGCTGTTTAGATTTACATTAGATACCACCATGATCCTGTGTGACAACCAGAGTGGGATTCGTTTATCAAATAATCCCGTATTCCATGATCGCTCCAACCATATCGATATCAAGTACCACTATATTCGAGATATGGTGCAACGAGGAGCAATAAGGCTCCAACATATTGGTACAGATGAATAGGTCACCGACATTCTGACAAAGACCCTAGGAAAGGTCAAATTCCTGACTTTCCGAGAATGACTTGGTGTCATTCAGAAACCCTTTGATGAGGGTCAAGTATGATGTATTGAGCTCTGGAAGCTCCACGGGGGCATGGGGTACTTCTTGGAGCAACATGTGTCCACAGGGCAACTCTCCATCCCCTGGTGGTCCACTATGTACAGGGTAAAGGTTCAACCTTCCCCTGTGACACCCCGTGGTGACTGTGGCACAGGGTGATTCGTTCTCCTGTGGGCCAAGATGATTCATTCTCCATGGAGACTGTGGAACATGATGATTCGTTCTCCTGTGGGCTAGGATGATTAGTTCTCCATGGCGACTGTGGAATAGGATGATTCATTCTCCTGTGGGCCAAGATGATTCGTTCTCCATGGCATACACTGATAGGATGAGTCGTTCTCCTATCGAGGCATCCTACCCATGAAGTCTGGGACTCATGGGAAGTACCTCTCATTTGATCAATGAGAAGGGAAATGAGGATAGGGACCATAGTAGTACTATCGATGGACGCATCACTGTATCTACTGTACTCCCTATGCTAGGATGACCTCCATTGATCTGGGATCAATGATATTGATCTGGGATCAGTGAGAGTGATACACACTCTGAGACTGACTTTGGGTCAGTGGAGGATGGTATGATACATCCTTGGTCATTTCTTCTTCTTCATAGTTCGAGAAAGCGCCGAGAAGAGAAAAGTAGAGCAGAGAAAAACAGAACATGGCAGAGCAGGGGACAAGTTGTATAGGGATGTGCATTTGATGGATGAATAGTAGCGACAATCAGATGGATTGCTGATGGAGTTCTCCCTAGTTGAGAGGGAGTGTTAAAATTGGCAACTAGGGCCAAACTCCATGTGGATCACCTTATTTGTGATTACTGATGTTTTTCCTAGGTTCCTTTCATCGAGAGGTCTAGGATTGATCTAAAGATCATTCGATTCTGATAAGTATTTATGGAGATATGAATTTATTTTGATTATGGAAAAATTATCAAAGTCGGCCAACAACTTATGTAGGCTCAGAAGCCCAATAGTCATGTCTATTCAACCTCAACACTTTGCATATAAATACAAGGAGCTCTTTTCCTCATTTGGACACTTCACTCTCACACACATCTCTTTCTCTCTCTCTTGCGCAGAAAGAGTCTCTCTCTCTCACACATGTGGATGAAAAGGAAGTCATCCTAGGGCAAAAAGGATGCATAAACAAGACAACAAGCATCTTTGACCAGCGTTGACCAGTGTTGACCCTCCAAGGAGTGCGGATTAGGTATGGTTGCCTCTCCTAGGCAGGTCGTAATTTTTGGCACAAAAATCGCATAAACAAGACAACAAGCATCTTTGACGAGCGTTGACTAGTGTTGATCCTCCAAGGAGTGTGGATTAGGTATGGTTGCCTCTCCTAGGCAGGCCGAAATTTTTGGCACAAAAATCAAGGTGATCTGACCTTAGATTTGATCGGTATTGACTGCCCTAGTTTAGGGCTGCAATCAACTTCAGAAATTTGCACTTTGACTGAACTTTTGGGGCTGTTCTAGGGCTGCTTCTTCAGGTTGTTCAAGGGCAAGTTGACTGGAAAATGGACAGGTATATTGGAGGTCAATTTTCACTCATTTGACTAACCTTGACTTTACTGATCTAGTGTTTGCTGCTGTTGACATAAAATTTTAGAAATCAAGTTTTGTACTATTTCTCTCTGCTGAACTATTGAAGATAAAAGAAGATTTGATCAAAGGGTTTCCCCATATTGGGGTTTGTCCCTAGCTAGCCGCCACATATTGTGTCTCTTGTCTTGACTTGTTTTCTGTTGATTGCTTAATGTTCTATCTGCACTTTACTTTATGCACATGTGATTGCTAATTTGTGGATAATATTAAAGAAAATAAGTAAACTGCTCTAAGCATAGAACATACCATAATTTAACAGAATTACACCTAGAAATGTAGTTTTAAAGAATAAAAATATCCATTTTAGCATGCCAAGCTCAAGGATTTTGCTTAATACCATAAAAAAATATCTTAAGGCAACAAATAAGGCTAGAGTAATTTTGAACATTCCTAGGGGGTTGTTCCATGTAATTTTCTTCTTTCAAATTACCATGCAAGAAGATGGATTTGACATCCATCTGATGGACAAGGGCTAGGATAGAGATGATGGAATTAATTTTGGCTATGGGGAAAAGGTTTCATTATAGTCAATCCCTTCAACTTGATACAATCCTTTGGAAACTAACTAGGCCTTAATGTCTTTCAACACTTCCATATGTTGCATTCTTAGATCTATACGCTCCTTTACATCTAACAAGTTTTCTTTCTTTCAGAAGAGGTATAAGGTCCATAATATTTTATTATTATTAAGGAATAATATTCTTCATTCATTGATGGTTCCCAAAAGAGAGGAGGCTTCCATACATATTTCTAGATCACAAGTCTCTAAAAATTGAATCAAAAGAGAGGAGGTTTGCTAGAACTATGAACATGTACAATCTTGATTTGTAGGATCATTTACAAGATAGCCAATTGCTTCTTGTAATGTATAGACCCAATTGTGAGGATATGATGCTAATTCAGGCTCATGTTCAAAGGGTCCAACTAGAGGAAGGTGAGTATGCAGAAGTGGATTTTCATTCTCATTGTTATCATCTAAAGAAGAAACCATAATAGAATCACTAACAAAAAATTTGGGAAGAGAAGATGGCATAGACACCAAAGATAGTTCACGGGCCACATATGTCACAAATGATGAATTAAGCTCCTAGGTTGAGATACTTAAATCATACCTAACATTTCTCCTAATCACAGTTTCATTGGAATGAGGTTTAAGAAGTCCACGACCTTTTACATCTTTATGATATCAAACAAAAATGCAAGTCTTCTCACTTTTAGATTGTAATTGCTTTCATTTTGTCATCGGGAAGGTGAGTCCATGCTTCACTATGAAACACGTGGAATTTTCTTACATTTGATTTAATTTTACTCCTTGCTACTTTTAGTATTATATTTTTAAAGTCATTATGGGAGTGCAATTGACTTTGTAATTTGCAGAAATCATTAGTAGAATTTTGAGGTTTACAAATGGGCCTCCTAAGAAAAATGTACAGCCAAAATAAATTTTATAAGAGCCAATAGGATTCAAGATGATGATGTCAACTATGGGAGATGATTCACCATTTTTGTAGTAAAAAATCAAAAAGATTAAAAAATAATAAAATAGTAAAACAATAAAACTACTTTTTTCAACTTATCTCCCTAATGTTTTCCTCAAATTTTAAGTGAGAGTACTTGTTGGATACAAAATTTGATTCCTCATCCAAAGATTATCCATGTTGCATACTTTTGATAGAACCTACTACACAAAAAATGAGAAATACATGAAAAAATGTGATTGCAATCACATTTTTCATATATTTATCTTTTTTCGTGTAGGAGGGTCCATTGAAAGTATGCAACATGGGTACTCCTTGGATGATGAATCAAATTATTCATCCAACGAGTGTTCCCTCTCTAAATTTTAGTAAACCCATAGGGAGATAAGTTGAAAATAGGAGTTGAAAAAGTAGTTTTTTCTTTGTTCCCTCTAAAATTTGATGATGTAATCTAATCTTATTTGATTATTTCCACTATTATTTTATAGTTTCTTTAGGAGACCCATTTTAGACCTCAAAATTCCTCTAATGAATGGCTTTCATCCAAAAGTCAAGACTTATTCCAATAAATGGAGCATACAATTTGCTACTTCCTTTAATGTGTGATAATTTCTTTCCTTTATTTGTCATTTTACTATGATGTATATGGAAAAATATGTTACATCTAAAGTAAGTTGTAACTTTGTTATTAACAAGTTCTCCTTTGTTATATAGTCTTAACTTTTGTAATTGATATTCAAATCATTTTTATACAAGGACCTTGTAGGCCACACACATGTCAGAAACTTCACTCTTAAGTTTTAAGAAATAAATCCAAATACATCTAGATAAGTCATCAATAAACACAGAGAAAGAAGGAGAAAGGAGAAAGAAGGAGAAAGAAGTGGACCACACAAATCACAATGAACAAGCCGTAAGAGCCGTGAGGCATACTTTTCAAAACTTCTCAAATGATGTTTATTGAGAACATAGTTGACACACAAAACATCTTTGCAAGAAACAAGAGGAAGACTGGTCACCATGTTTTAATTCCACCATTGTGGTAATACACAATAGTTTAGATGACCAAATGTTTCATGCCAAAATTTGTTTAAGTCATCAATAAAAAATGATGGAAAAAATGAGGACTCAAAGTTGTCAAATCTATACAACTTGGTAATATCATCAATAACTCCATTTGCTAGGACATGCTTAAAATCTTTTAGATCTCTGATTACAACTTGGCGAGATGAAAACTCTATTGTTTTACCTTCACCTAAATGAGTGATTCCATATATTTTATCTTCACCCAAATGAGTAATTCCATATATTAATAGAAGATTTCAAGGGAGACTTGGATTGGAACACATGATACATCATTAAAATAACAATCACTTAGCTGAAATATTCTAGACCCTACAACACTAAGAGATTTATCATCATGAAAAAATATTTGTTTGGTGTTACATTTTTTAGGAGTAGAAAAAATGGCTCTATCCTTAGCCATATGATAAGATGCTTTAGAATCAACAAGCCACTAAGTTATTAGAAGTAGATGTTGTGTTGAACAAAACCCGAGAACCAAAAAGTGCATGTTTATGAGTGAAAACATCAAAAGAATGGGAATCAATATTGATGTTGTGATTCTTTATTGGTGCTTCTAATGCCTTCATCTTCTTAAAATATTTAGAATTTAGGATGTTGCTTCTTCAGATGCTTGGATTTATTCTTTTGTTGGGTCACCAACGCTTTGTCAGACGTAATTTTAGTGCTGATATCTCCAACATGTAAGAGCTTATCTTGCTCTTTGATCAAAGAATTACAAAAATATTCAAGAGAGGTTGGTCTATAAGCATCCCCTAGAGCTTCTCTAATGGATTGAAAAGTAGATACAAGTATAAAATATGGACTGCCCAACTTAGAAAAAACAATATATATACGTTAATGATCTTTTTTTTCAATTTTATAGTCTTCAAGTAAACGTTTGAGTGTTCTAAAATTAGATAAATAATCTTCAATGTAAAAAAAAAATTGAGAGTTAAAGAAATTAATTGTTTTTTAGGCTAGTAGTTGGTTCTAATCTCATTGTATTTACCAAATATGGTTTCCAACATTCCCAAGCTTCATGTGGATCATCAATTCCTTGAAGGTGAAACCATAAATCAATAGATTTGGATATTCCAATTAACCCATGTTTTTTGTCATTTTTACTATTCCATTTGGATTTTTTGAGGCTTTAGCGAGGGTCGTTTTTGTTCCCAAGATATTCCAAAAATTACGTCTATTTTGTTGTACTTCCTCATACAAGAATTCCATGTGCAATAGTTTGAACTAGTAAGAAAATGATCACTTGAACTAGCCATATTAAAATATATGATAAGATGGTTTCAAAAACATAAATTGATTATCTAGATGGAAAACTCTTGACAAAATGGAAAGATAACAAAAGGAATTGAAAATGGACTCCAAATAGCAAAGTTATGTACTTTTTAAGAAATGAATAAAAGGTAACAAAGGTGCCACATAGAAAAATAGAAATTGACCCGCATGGTGATGGATGCATAATTAGGTAGTTGAATTAAAAAATGGTTTTCATTCTCCTCTCTTTTCCAATAAGATCACATATACACGTAATTTATTTTTACGTGAAGTGACCCACTTTTCCAAAATAAGTGATAATCATTTTTTCTTTGTGTGTAGTGAATTATATTAACTACAAAAAAAAGGAGATTACATAAGGATTACAATAAATCATATTGATCTCTCATAGGGGAGATTAGGCCATAACAAAAAATGTACTCACCAAAGAGGTGAGAGAGACAATTGAAAACTAACAAAGCTTACATAAACCAAGCCTAAATCTATACAGTGGCCTATCTGGCCCTGAACAAAAATAACTACAAAAATGGAACCATAAACCAGAACCATGAACATAATCAAGTAAGGGGATCTGATTTAGATCCTACCACTAGGATAGGAGCTACTAGATTTGCCGAAGTTCTACTACTGCCGATGGGATTCTAAGATGGTATTTAATCCTCGCTAGCATGCGGTCAATCCTCTCCAATTTGCTATCATAGTCCTTCAGGTGCCCATGCTTGTGATCTAATGATTGAAGCAAGTCCATCCGAGACTCACGATGATCTAGCAAAGTGCATCCAAACATGAATTTCATTTTCCAATATAAGTCTATGGTTTGCATATATTTATTAGATCTTCCTCATGAATAGAGAAGCTCCACCTTAGGTGCTAAAGTCAGATAATAGAAAGTAGTATTATTTCCACCTTTGTCACCTGAGATCTTGGAAGTCAATAATTTCACCATAGAAGGTAGTAATTCCTGCTTTTAGCTCACCAACCAAAGTTAGAACTTTCCAATGTTACATTACCTAACTGAAAATCCATGCATTCTTCCCATTATTGAGCCGACATGGTGTATAGAAATTATGCACTATCTTAATGTGTTATTGGCTACTCACCTTTGTACTATTATTATCCTCATACCCAGTTTCAGGCTGTGGATAATGCATTGTAGAAAAAACTATCACCCTCTTGTGTTGGGTTTCTGAGGCACAAAGGAAAATTAAACCAAACATGCATATCATTATTTCCAATCTCCTTGTCACACACTTTATGCCACAATGCAATCACCCCAGTACTTTCTCATCTTCCTGATCGATGGAGAGGTTAATACCCACCCCACTTTATTTACACTTGTTGAGGGCATGGTGACACGTCCCCCAACCTGTTGGTCAGGTGGGGTGGTGGAACCCCCCCTCACCTTGAAATTAACCCCATATGGAGTTGGAAAAGGTTCCTAATCCATCTGCCAACAAGTTGTATTTGTAGGAGAAGGAAAGAAATTCCAATTTGATGCCATCGGATGAGATGACATGAAGAAACCATAATTAGCTAGTAATCCTATAATTTTGTTGCATGTTCATATTATGCACATTGAGATACGAACTAAGGAATTCAATATGAGGTGCAGTAGTTGTTCTAACAATGATTCCAATCTCCAACTTTTAGAGACCTTATGGATATGGGATCCAGCTTTGATCCAAAATGGATATAGCATAGCCTCCAGATGAAAAGTATTGAAATACAGGTGAAAGTAGAATAAGGTTGAAGAGCTCGTTAAAATGAAGCGCAAGGAAATTAGAGCTAATCAAAGATTTTGATCAAAAGTCAATGCCTACCTCAATAGGACAGGTGGAAATTGTGGAAAGAGTCACAGGCTCTTGATGTTGTAAGCGCAAAAGATGATGTGGTAGTCAGTGATTAGTTCAGACCACAGGTGATGGGGATTAGCGAACAAGTGCGGAGATCGTCCTATCAAAGGATATTGCCGCATATCACGTCGAGGCATGCAAGCATGTTATCTTGGAAAAAGGACGCGATAAAATTATGTAAAAGGAGCCAAACTCTTTGAGTTCCGACAGAAGGGCAGTAAATGGTTTATCGCGTGCCCTCAAGGCAAGAAGCGATTTTATACTGGGAGCACACGATTCCACTCAGTGCTCGACACGTAGCCTCCCGAAAACCACTTTTTCGTGTGCCTTCGGAAAATTAGTAAACACGCTAGTTGGAGTGCGAAACCATGCGAAAATCGTCGGATCCCACAGGATGGATCAACAATGCAGGTTGTTTGGATCATTTGATGAGCGGGACACGATAACCATCAGATGGTTTTTTCTCGATATTAGTGCTGGAGAAAGGCCGGATGGTTGGGGTCCACCCCAAGCCCGCTGGTCCTTTGGTTAATACACTATTTTTAATATAACATATTATTCCTTGATTAGCATAATTGGTAACTGTATGTGTTATATAAACACCATAACATAGAAAAGGGTTTAGTGGAGTGGATTGTGAACCGTCCAGGGGGTCTGGAGGTCAAAGAGACTAGTACAGTTGAGTTTATGCTCATTTAGACTCGAAGATCCGAGTGGAACATAGTGGTGAGATCCATTTTTGTGTTTGAGACTCTATTTTTGAGCCCTGACCTGTAACAATCATTTGAAGACATAATAAAGAGGTCAACACTGGAAGCTAGGACTAGGAGATGTAGCCAGGAAGTCTGGTGAACTCCTTTATCAATTTTGGTTGTGTTGATGTGTTTTTATTGTGTTTTATAATTGTTTAAGTGTTTGTGTTATTCACAATATTTTCGATCCATTGCACTAAGTAACATAGGCAACTTCACACATAGTCTGTAATACCTTTATCTATTTCAGATCAAGCTTGGAACCTACAAATCATTTTGGTAATGAATTACGAGTACCCTTCCACAAAGAGATTATTGTAACCTTGGTTTTGGGAATATCCCAAGCCCATATGTAGGCTTGTTAATTCATTTGAATTGTAAGTGTTGATCCCAATTGTCCTCGAATAGATGAACATTGAAATTCCTATATGATATTTGATCATGCCTCCATATTCTGTGGGACCTAGATCACCCTTAGAAACACCATCAAAATTAGGTTTCAAAAAATGGGGTAGAGGGGGATTCCAAATAGATGGCCTGGAGACAGTAATAGGAGGAGGGTTGTCAGAGGAAGGACCCATAGGAATGGAAGGAAACCATTCACATGGACTCCTGGATTCAACACCTGAAGCCTGCCAATATTGATCGGTCCATGTTAAAGAGAGGACCATTTCTTTAGCATATTTTACAAAGGAGTTCCACATAGTTTCCATTGACATTGCCCGACATTTAAAAATCCTCATGTTTCTTTCTTTCTAGATGCCCTAGAGGATAAACCCAGGGGAAATGATCTAGATGCAATTGAGGATGGGGTTTTCAAAAGATTGAATCCTCCAAGTATTGAAGGTGTTCTGAAGACTATCAGGAATCCTGTTATATTTGGAAAGGAAATATTAAAGCTTATTCCATAGACACCCAAATAATGTGCATAAGATAAAAAAAAACGATCAAGGGTTTCAACATCCAAAAAACATAGAGGGAAGCAGGAGGGCCCCTAGAAATTTGTCTTTTGAATGTTGTCCCATGTTAAAGGTTTATTTTGTAACAACATCCACAATAATATTGAGACTTTAGGCCATAAATGATTTTTCCATATTTTAACCCAAACCTCATCAGCTTCAAATGATATGCTTCCTTAACTGAGAAAGTTACCTTGGAACTATAACCCCACCTTAACTTGTTAGCTTGGTATGACATTGGGATTCAACGTTCTTGTAGGTTGTTCCAAAAGTTCCGCTAAATCTCACCACTTGGTTTAGGATGCCAGTTCTCTGTAGGGATCCATTTACACCATCGTTGGTCCATTAGTTCCTTAGCCCAATAATATTCAATTTTGAGTTGTTCGAGCTCCACATGGTCCTCTAGATTAGGTAGTTGTTGCCTAGAATCTGCCTAGAACAAGGTCGTGCTCCCATTCTTTGCTAGAGTCTAGACCGCTGAACTAGGGGCCAATGTATTCAATCTTATCATCTATTGATGGGGGGTTGAGGTGGCATATTTGTGTGCCCATATTCTTTTCTAGATATCCACCCCTCCTTGGAGCCACTTCCACCATGTTTTATCACCCATCGCCTTGGCCATTATTGAGGGGTCCCACAATCCAAGCCCTCCTTTCAATTTTGGAATGCATATCTTGTCCTAGATCACTAGAGGAAATTTCTTATCCAATATTAAGCCTTCCGACAGGAAGGATCGTTGAATTCTTTGCAATTTATAAAGAATGGTTGTTGAGTTCATCATAGTGGAACATAAACACACAAGGAGAGACTTTAATATAACTTTGAGAAGGAATAATAGACCGAGCATGTTCAATAATATAAACTTCCAACTCAATAATTTCCTCTAAAATTTTGTAAGAAGATCCTCCCATACACTCCATCCAAGAGAATCATCCACTAGGAGAGATCCTAGGTATTTGGATGGTAATTTATTAATCTAGAACCCTAAGATTGTCGCTACATGCCTTTGTACAATAATAGGAGCATTGAAGAAAAAACTAGGGACTTAGTTATATTGATTTCCATACCTTAAGCCACAAAGAATAGATCTAGGATTTGGTTGAAAGCTCGTGATTTCAACACCATTGGGATGCCAAATACCATCTGCCATCAACATATTGCTGATAAGTGAGAGGCAAGTCTTCTCCATCTAGGAAAATTCCTTTCAACTTGCGCTCAACGACAACTTCCTTGAAGAGGCGTCCCAAACCTTCCATTGTCAGAATAAAGAGGAATGGAGAGAGTGGTCCTCTTTATTGAATCCCCCGAGTGGACTAAAAGGGGGTAGATGGGGAACCATTAACCATAATCTAAAAAGAAGCTAAGGAGACCGAGTTATATACCCAGTTGATTTATTTATTGGAAAATCCAAATGCCCTTAGAGTATGGGATAGAAAATCCCATTCCAGTTTATCATAAGCTTTAGAAAAATACAATTTAAGCATCATACTTGGTTTCTTAGTGATTTTTAGAGAATGAATGATCTCATGAGCCACCATGATTCCATCTAGAATTTGTATCCCTTCTACAAATCCTATTTGTTTAGGAGAGATAAGTTTGGGAAGGAAAGGTTTTAGCTTGTTTGCTATGATCTTGGTGATAAATTTGTATATTATGTTGCATAAGGCAACCAACCTGTATGCACTGGGATCTTTGGTCTTCTTTTTTTGGAACTAGGGTTATGAATTCAACATCCAACGTTATGAGGACAGACTATGACTGTCGAGACTCAGGCCACATCCCTCTAAACCTCCTCCCCATTTATTGACCAATAATACTGGAAGAACTCTATGGTAAACCCATCCAACCCAAGGGCTTTATTATGATGGATCGCCTTAATGGTAGATTCAAATTCATCATAGGTTATCTGCTGAAGAAGTGTTGTGAGTTTTTCTCCTCTATTGTAAGTGATAGAATATACTTGGCAACTTGCATAATGGCCCCCAGTTTGTCCACCTCGAGCTTCAAAATAATATTTTGAAAGTATTGAATCAATTCTTGGGATATCTCCTAGTGGGTTTTTAGCTTACAACCATCAAGACCCTTTAAGGAAGAGATCCTATTATGGTGTCTATGCTATAACATAGATTTATGGAAAAAAGTGGTGTTTTCACCCCTCCTTTAGCTACTGAATCTGAGATTTTTTCCTCCACATAACTTCTTCCTACTTCCTAATTATGACGCTCTTCCAATTCCCAGAGAGTCTTTGGGTTTTCCTTAATCAAGTCCTTCGAGCACCCATACAAAATGGCCTCCTGCTGTATCTCTACGATTTTGAGCTCCAACTTCCGCTTTTCCTCTAGAATGTCGCTAAATTTCCCCTTATTCCATTTCTTTAATTTCCATTTGATGGGTTTCATCTTTTTATATAAAGAAAACATGGTTGAGATGTCAATATTTCTTATCTCCTCCCACCAATTATGGATATTTGAGAGACAATTCGGGTGTTGAAGCCAAAACTTCTCGAATCTAAATGTATGATTATGTTGGTGAGCCTCCATATCGAGATTAAGGCATATATCCTAATTCATCCAGCATTTGTAGATCTCTTTTCAAACCCTGTCGTTTCTCCTCCTTATGCGATTTACTTAGTTCTTTCAATGATTGTGCTTGGACCCCCAAGGGACTAGATCCCGAACTCAACTTGATTACTATATGTTTATATTTTAGATATACACGTCCTAAAAGACAAACTTTATGCTATGGTAGAGTGAATGGATCATTTCCTTTCCAAGCTTTCACTATTTCTAGTAGGTTGAGTGCATCTAGGTCCAAATCCATTTCTTCCACGTGGTATTACAATGGTTTAACCCCTCAGGCATTGAATGGAGCACAAATGGAGAGAAAAAGTTGTTGGGCAGAGGAATCAAGATTCTTTTTTATCATAAGGCACAAGGTTTACAAGTGGTTGTGTGGGTGGGGCCATTACATATTGGGGAGTTTCCAAAGTGGAGGAGACTTTTGCAAAATCTTTCATTTCAATTTTCCTTTCTTGATCTGAGGTAGGATTGTCAACATTATTGAACAATGCAAGTAGATAAAATAGGTTCGTAGGAATTTCCTTCTCCATTGTGTTCTACCATGGGGGGGCGGGGGGGGGGAGGGTTCTTAAGGTTACAATGCCCCCTCTCTACTACCGTTAACCCATCATTGGATTAAGATGATGTCTGATTTTTGTTTTTTTTTTTTTTTGTTTAACTAGTGGGAAGTCTTGATATAACTGTATGTATTTGTGACACCTTCTACACCCAAAAGGAATGTGCTCATAGTTGAGCATTCGCTTCCACGACTCGTCCTAGAAATACATATCGATTAATTCTAGAAGGGGCTCAAATATATTCATGTACACGTCTATGTGGGCATAAGAGATATATCACACTTGTTTGGTTGCATCTAATGCTTTGACATAATTCCCTAGGGCATTTCCTATTCCATATAATGTTTCCTCTTCCCAAAACTCTCTCAACAATGAATACATATGAATCCATACTAGGGTGGCTATCAAATCTTCCTTATTTGGGTTGAAATGGCTAGTCCAAAATATGACATAAATCCCAATATAATTAAAAAAGTATGCTCCATTCTCAAACACTCTATATCGATCTATTAAGCTAGAAAAAATGATGGTAAAAAACCCCTGGCACCAAGCTCTAATTTAATTGGACCCTTTGGCTTCCATTGGTTCTGAATCCAATGGGTTAGGGATTTTTTAGTAGGCCATATCCCCAAGAATTTCCCTATGCATGTATTGAATATATTCCCTAATCCAAGTAGACCAGACTTCAAATTTAGGGTCAAGGACTACCTTTGGTAAGTAGCTACGCTATCTCCATTTCTTAGCATGGTTGACACATAGCTTCAAGTCCTGTTGATCAGGATTCAGAGTTGGCCAAGATGAATTCTGATTTGAGGCCTTATGCTTCTTAGATGCTTATCCATCCGCTACAGTATGGGTCTAAGAGGGAGAACCACTCCCTCTAGTGGCATGCACCATAGGAAGAGAGGTTTAAGAAAATAAAATTGTTGCAACATTATGGTTTTCATAATTTTTAAGTGATAATCACTTTTACAATAAAGTTATTTTATAAATTAAAGTTTCATGCAATAACTAATTATATTGAAAGTTCCTTTATAGTGATTCACTTTTTTAATTTAAATGAAATGCATTTTATAATAAAATTATGTGATAGCCTAAATTTATATGAACAAATTAAAATAATAACTTAATGAAATTGAATATTTGAGTTTAAGACATTATTTAATAAAGTAGTTTCAACCAAGTAAGCTAATGCAAAATATAAAACAAATGTTACCAAGAAGGCTTTTCTTTTTTTCCTTTACTCTATGCCTTGAAGTGTGTGCTTCCTCCAAAACTCTTTTCCTTAAAGAAATATTTACACTATTGCACTAAAAAACAATAAGAAACTTTACAAGATCAAGGTTAGATCTTGATTAACCTACATGGAAATTATAACTTTTCTCTTTGTTTCTAATTTGTTGAGATTGCATAAAGTGAATAGTAAAGAGAATACACATAAAGGAAACATTTTTTACTCTGTTTTTTATTTGTTGAAATTTCATAGAGCACAGGACAAAGAGCATATGCAGATTGGAAAGAGTAGTGAATAGGGAATATAAACATAAAAATCAAAGCATTAACATAACATATAAAAAAAATTCAAAACCGTAATGAAACTTTATACGTTCATATTTGAGAAAAATGATCATATTTTTGGAAAATGGTAACCTTTTTAAGTGAAATAAAAAGTATTTCCGACTAAAAGTAGTGCTTTGACCACAATCGAATAAATTTCTCAAATGCATGCACAAGTTTAGGATCTTGATCAATAACGAGAATGAGCCTTTATATAGGCTTTCATACCATCTTCAACAAAGCATGGTGTTTTCACAAAAAATAAACAAATCAAGCACTTTCTCACATAAATAGATCAAAGATTAGTACATTGATGCATTACATGGTTAAAACCATAAAAGTGGGAAATAATTCATTACTCCAACTAGCATGACCGTGTGAGGCAATATATTAATGCAAACTAAATGTTTTTACATGAGATTTTTCACAATCGATCATTGGTAAATGACTTTCCATGTTATTCAAACAGAGATCATGGACAAATTAAATGATAGTCCATATATTAATATGGTTGTTACTATTGGGGATAATATGAACCATCATATCACTTCATGTATAAAACATATCGTGACCATAATATTTTGTCACTACAAATTCATACTAAAGAAACACACTTCACCTAAAACCACATAATTTAGACCAAGTTGAATTTAACTAGCTCCCAAGTGTATACATATTTTAACAAATGTAATATACATGGAAGTCAACTAAAAAGAAAGATTTATTGGAAGACCTAACACAAAAAATTACTTGTATATGCAATAGAGAACTTGTTAGAAAATTTAGCTAAGTTCGGTCTTCATAATTGATACTGTATCTATGTCATTGTATATCTATGTAAAAAATCAAAAAGAAAAAGAGGAAATATTATTTTTCAAGCATGGGTTTCATGCTCAAATTACTTGGTCAACTAGGTCAAGCATGTTCTTCATGCTTCTAAGGTTTATTGAGTCAAAATAATATTTTTCATGAGAATTTATTGTCCTTGAATCAAGTCTCATTTGGACTTTGAAGAGAAAATTGATTTTTTTATTTTTATTTTTTATTTTTTTTTATTTGAGTCATAAATGTAATTTTTGTGTCTCCACGCCCAAGTTGGCCTTGCCTCTCCAAGTTGACCTAGAAAGGGGTAATTCGACCTTGTGGATGTGCATATACAGAGACAATTCAACCTCATTTGCAACACCAATCAAGCAAGTTCGATCTCCAAGAGAAGAAGTGTGAAATTTAAGAGGAGTTGGAAGCAAGAGAGAGAAAGAAGAAAGGCAAATCGAGTTTTTTGACCTAGAATCTGCCCTAAAATTCTCACATGTGTGAAATTTCTAAAGCTACTGCTAGGTCAAAGTTGTAGATCTACTATAGGTTTGAAATTCTAAAGCTAGGGTTGAAATTCTGAAGTTGCAAGCTACAATTTTGTTGCTAGAACTGATTTGGAAAGTGTTGAATTGAGTTGAATTTATCTTGCTGGAAGAGCTTGGGAGGATGAATGACTTAGGTCTTGTTGTTTGGGTCTTGGATTCTTAATTTGGTCTTCTTTTATAAGAAGAGAATAATTTTCTGGGTTTTCCCCTTAGAGGGGTTTTTCCCTGGCTTAGAGCCTGCATCATGTGTTCATTGTCTATTTGTGGTCTTCATTGTTTATGGTTTTGGTAAATTTTTTATGAACAAAACATAATAGAGTGAATCCAACATAACTTTAAAAGAAATTATCAAGTAAAGAGAAATCACCCTAACTGTCCCCCCCCCTTCCCCCCTTGATTTATCAACTGAACTAGAGTGTAGCTTTGGAATTAAATAATAAAGCACACATGTTACCAAATGGGAAGGACTGGGTTGGAGGAAAGACAAAATAATTCATAGGGTACATATTGTGGGAGGAACAATACATAAAAGAAGATGACCACGTGCACAAATCTAAAGTGACAGAAAAAAGAGGAAGAGATATATTAATTGTCACAGTGACTAGAATATGAATAATGAAGTAGCTAGATATGATAAATTGTAAGAGAGAGAGAAGATAAAAAGGGATAGACAAGAGGAAATAGAGGAAACAATTGATATTTTGAGAGCTCATAAGAGACTAAAGTTTTATAATATATGCAAATATATCAATGGAATCTAATTTGTATCTTTAATCTATATGTCACTAGTTTTAAATGCAATTTGGCGACTATTAGTTGTTTTAGCATCAATTTGTGCCTCTAATTTATTTTCAAGTAGTTGTATACATTTGAGGAAGGTTGGGAGACCACATTGGGTTGCATCATTCTATTAAAGTGAGGTTGGGATTTTGGAGAAATTAATTCAAAAGGATAATAGATAGAGGTTGTGTGAGTGAAGAAATGATCTAAAGAGGAGGTAGAATGATAGTGAATAGATAAGTGGAAGCACTAAGGAGACACATAAAATAATTGAGAAATACAGAAAAAAAGAAAATATAAACAACGAGTTGAATCATACTTAGAAGAAGAAAAAGGTATTATGGGGATAATTTCAATACTACTAAAATGCATAAACTAAAAAAAAATGTTCATTGATATGGTGGAAGCTTGTAAGTGGAAGAGTTGATAGATTAGATTAGTAAGACAATATGTATTTTGAATTTGAGAAGATGAAAGACTCTCATAAAGTGATATTCACAAGTATTTAACGGAAGGTGGATGTTATCACTTGGTGGGATTATATGCAAGAAGCAAATTTAGAAGGGAAATGGAAATATTCAAAGTTGGAGTAAAATGGCGTTGAATTTGAGGGGGATTTCTTGTAATAATGATATCATCTACATAAATGAAAAGTGAAATGATATGATTACTAATGCTTTTAATGTATAGATTGGAATTTGAAGGACTCTATTGGAATACATATTCATCCAAGTACTTGTCAATCTTAATGTGACATGCTTGAGGTGCCTACCTTAGTCCATATAGATCCTTTATGAGTCTACAAACAATATGAAATTTCCTTAGAACATCAAATCCCTATGGTTGATACCTGTATACCTCTTTCTCCAAAAATACATTAAGAAAGGCACGCTTCATGTCTATCTGATGAACCTTCTAGCCAAATTACTTTTCCATGGATATAACTAATCTAATGGCTCTCTTTTTTTTATAGGGTAAAGGTCTCCTCATAGTCAATTCCTTCTCACCGAGAGAATCCTATTGCCACCAATCATGCCTTATACTTGTAAAGTTGACCATTTGAATTGTATTTGACATTATACACCCATTTGTAACCAATGGGTTTCTTCCTTGGTGAAAGAGCTATGAGATCCCAAGTTTGATTTTCATCAAACTTTCTTGCTCAACTGCGATGGAATACTCCCATTCAAGCTTTCTATTTTCTTCCTCAAACATATGTGGCTTCATATAATTCATGAACATTGGCTATTAAAGAAAATATGACCATATTCAGTGTCTTTCTCTTATTTCTTGATGATGATCCCTTGATCATTTCATCTATTCAAACATATTGAATGGTGTTCCACTTTCACTTTGGTCATTTCTTGAGCTATTCCCCATAGAGTCTATCATCATGATTTGGGTGACCTATACTTGTACCAACATCATGAAAATTAGATCTTGAAAACTCTTCATGCTTAGAATCATCCTTTAAGGGGGAGCTATCTAAACCTTGATACCTAAATCCTTAACTAAAACAAGGTGCTTTTTTTGAATTTTAATCTTTGAAGAAGTATAGAAAGGCCCATCTTGCTCATTAATTACAAAATCTCTACTAAAGCTTGACTAGTTGGTATTATAATCAAATAATATGTAGGATTTATGACTAACATGGTACCATGTGATTTTCAATTTCTTTCTCTTTAGGTCTAAGTTGATTTTCTTCTCATCTAGAACTTAGGCAAAAGTAGTAGAACCAATCGCCTTAAGATGACTAATTATGGGCTTCCTTTCTGACATGCTTCCTCTAGAGTCTTTTACTTCACCACTATCATTGGAGATCTATTGAAAAGTTATACTATTGTGAACACTACCTTAGCTTAAAACCTATTTGGAACACACTTGTTATGCATTGGCACCTAGCCTTCTCTGTTACGGTCCTACTCTACCCCCTTAGGATATTTTATTAATGTATGGGGCCACCTTCTTGAATAAGTCCCAGTGAATAGTTAGCTAATAATAAGACTCAAATTAGTTTATAGGACCTCATTATAAGTGAACATGTGATATATGATGATGATGATTAACATACACTAAGACCAATGCAGTCTATCATACCTTGAAAAAAATAATATAATTGTGATTCTTCAAAATCTTATTTCTATGATAAAAAGAAGGGAAATAAGTGCTCCAAGATCACTATAGTTGGGATGAATTAACATGTCAAGAAGATTGGAAGTGTGGCAGATGTCAGGGAAATGAGATCGGATGTGAGTAAGAGCCATGAAATCTAAGAGGAAGTGTTTTTCATTTTCCACCCTCTTAGTATCGCAAATTTGACAGATTCTATCGTTCTAGGGAGTTTTGGGAGTAGACCACTGCCTGATTTCACTCCGAAGCTCATGAGAATTAGTTCTAATCCTAGCGATGCTCATTTTTTTGTTAGTGCTAGTCAAAGCAAAGAGATAATTCTGGTTATCAAGGGTGGGGTTGATCACCTCCTTATAATATATAAGCTTCCTTTTTCCCTCCAACTCTTTATCATCCCACAATTTATCCTTAAATTTGGAGGTAATAATATCTTTGACACTATCCTTGCTTCCCAAGATGATCTCCTCCTTTATCCCCCAGTGGTTGAGCAAAGACTGGGCATCCTTATGGAACCCATGCTTAAGGTGGAGGTGGGGGTTTTAACTAAAGGTAGAGAGGGTGTGTGTATAAGATTATGTAATGTTTTTTTCAAGAATTGTTATTGTATTTGGAGTTTTGTTCTCTGAGGTTCCCCCTTGAAAAGGGAAGTGAACATTGCTTTCTATTTTTTGTTATACACATCTTTCTTAGGGTTTATCTATTTTCTCTTGTACTCTTGGGTTTTGCACTATATTTTATGTGACTACTCTGAATTTTTGGGATTAAATACACTTCAAGTGGAATATGAGCCCTTTCTTGGGTATGAAGTGAGCATTTTTTTGTTTCTTTTTGTTAATTTTTGACTGAAAAAAGAGGTTAATAACATTCAAATTGATTTCTAAAATCTTTTTGTGCATAATTTAGAGAATCTAGCTAGATATATAAATTTGTCTTGAAAAAGATACGCAATTTCATTTTTTTTAAAGAATATGGAAAGTGGAGATTTAATTTGAAATTAGACTTTTTAAAGGGTTTTTATAAGATGGCCATGAATTTCATGGATTTAAATCTTTTGATACAATGCACATATTTCAATCAAGCCAATGGAAATAAATCCAAAGAAGTTGTGGCATTTCATAATTTAGCCATAATAGCCAATCCAAAAAGTATATTAGAAGTTAGAAGTTGTGATCATTTTACATTCTTGACCTCAAACCCTACTTTAAGCAAGTTAATTTTCCAGTGATTTTAAGAAACTTTGTTCTTGAGTCAACAAGCTCCTAAATTTTTGAATTTTTTCCTAGCATCTTTAAATAACATAATGATCTTCCATTCACTGGGCAAAACTATTATCGAGGAAGAATTCATATAAGAAAATACAAGTGGAATCACACTGTTGGAAATCCTTGTAGCCCTTGTTGGTACCACTTGTAGTACTTCTACGTGGAATCTCACTTCTATGGGATTTATGGTATATAAGAAGTCCCCTAAGTGTACCTAGAACCTTCTTTAGATAAACTAATTGGTTTTCTTGTTGATAACATACACCAAGAACAACACTTAGCAAGATCACTCTCTAGTACCAAGGTAATTGAGTAGTATGGCTACGGGCACAATTGAGCCTCCTTTGTTAGTGCCCTAGGATATTCGGTTGAGTACTATTGTTGAACCACACACATATATTACAGAGTTATATCTCCTTACACTCCCATGTTCTTAGGACCCAATAACCTCTATCAATAAGGTCACCCATGGTAGATACCGATAAATCCCTTCATGCCATCTCCTTAAACAACATGGTCACCCACTCTACTTTTGACAAGTTGAAAATCTTGGAAAGCCAATATTAGAAGTTGGAGTAACAAAATTAGCAAAACCTAACCAACCTCGAAAAGATGTTGAATAAGAACTTGCTAGGTATGCTAGCTCAAGGTATATTAGAGGAACACCATTGGAATACATAACACATTGAGCCACACTAGAAAGAAACTTCTAACTCGAGACTATGTAGCCACCCACAAGGCTCTTCAAGTTCGTGCAACAATAAACTAATGGATAATAACATATGACATTGTTCTCCTAAGATGGAAATGAACAAATTTAATGCTTTTAAACTATCATGATTGATCACCCACATAGAAAAAACACAATGCAATCGATACATAATGAATAAAAAAACACAACTTTAAATATTTATCTTCGCCATATATATATATATATGCATGTATATAACAAGGGGATCTAAAATTACAATTTCTATACCCTATATGAGAATGATCCAAAACTACAATTTTTACAATTGCATATTTAATTTTGATTTAATTTAATCTATATATAATACAATTAAAAACACAACTTTATACATACATATATGTATTTATAATCTCAGGTTAGAGTGGTCTAAAACTACAATTTCTATCCACACATATTTAATTTTAATTTTATATTCATACAACATTACTACCTTCTTTAAAACCTTAAACTCATATTTAAGATATTAAAATAATAAGTAAAACCTTAAACTCATATTTAAGATATTAAAATAATATTATTTGTGATTTTTAAGATAATGACACCTTCCTATGACAAACAAAAAAAAATATAAACACAAAATGAAATTGCTTAACACTTTTAATTTCATCATAAAAAAATCCCGAGACAAAAGTATTTTGCCAACTTTTGATAATAATAATAATTTCAAAGATATTAAATAATGGTATTCCAATTTTAGGGCAAAATAGGACATCACTATTACAAACTAGGATAAACTAGGATGATACAACCTCCATTTCAAAGAACTACAAGCTCTATATAAAATCATGAATGTGAAGATTTTTCATAAACTTGTAATATTCATAAAAATATCGAGGAACATTAAATGAAACTACATACCCTTAAAGAATTTATGTTTTCTCCTTTTGGATGAAAGGAGGAAAAAAAACAACCTTAATAACATAAATATATATGTTTTGCATTTAGTTGGTTCAAAGACATTTAAAAAAATATAATTATTTTAGAGAAAATTATCATGGGTAAAAATATTGAATAAGCAATTTATTGAATATACTTATGGAGATGGGAATGATTCAAAATCTCAAAAACCGCCATTCCAATTAGCTTGAAGAATTTAAAGAATGTTATCCTAGCTTAGTTAGTTATTTTTATTTTGAATTTACATATATTTATAATGTTTTAGAATTTATAAACATTAATAATTATTCTAAAACATTAATAATTGTGTTGAGAGGTGATTTATAACTAATGTAATGTTATGTGGACTCAATTAAATTATTTAAAAAAAATATTAATTATTAAGATAAATTTGGGTTAGTCGTTTGATGGGTTTACTGATTGTGGTTTACAAGTCCATATTATTTGTTATGATGAATTCTATATAAAGGTTTGAGAAAATCTATTATGAAATACAAGAGTACCAACTTAGATCCATGTTAACTCTGAACTTGATCTCTCTCAGTGCTTAGTAAATCTGAATTTAAGATAGATCTAGATTGGTAGTTCAAATAGTATAATCTAATTTGTCATAAGTAATTGTATATGAATAATTACAATTTTAAATAATTGTATATGAATAATTACAATTTTGATAATAAAAAAAAATATGTAATCCTCTTATTTATATATAAATAAAAATAAACTTTTTAAAGATAAAATAAAATAAATTATTATATTGATTTAAAATTACAACTAATAATTTTTAATTGTACAAATCAATTTTATTATTATTTTTTTCATTAACATGAACCAATATCTCATAAAAGGATGCATAGTAAGTCCAATAAAATAAAAATCACTTATCATTCTTTGCACCTAGAACTACTGTAGAAGAAGACTTCACAAACAAACCTAAGCACTTTTTTTTAAACATAAACCTATTTTTTCATGTTTTCTTGACTTTAAATTCACCCCAATAAGATTGCATAGCAAGTCCAATAAAATAAAAATCACCTATTATCCTTTGCACTTAGATTGCACCTAGAACTACCTGTTGAAAATGCATCAATCAACCCAAAATAATTGTTGCATGCAAAGAATTTGAGTTACCCAGTTGAGATAGAAATTCTAAAGCGATGCACTATCAATTGTAGCATATTCCCATATGTATAGGTGGTGCATGCAGTCAGAGATTGACCTAAGGATATTGCACAATTCCTTGGTGTGAAATTCCTAAAAAATAGGGGAAATTTCCCAAGGGAACTCCGCAAGGAAATATGAGCTTGAGAATGCTTGAAATTGGCTAAGCGTTGGTCAGGTTCGGTCAATCAGGAAGAGGGATAGACTATACACTTGCAGGGTGTGCTCAATCTTGAGAAAACATTGTATTTATTCTCTATTCTTTGATTATTGCAATAAGGATAGTAAGGGATTTTGAGCAGTTTCTTTCCACTAGATAAATTTATGTGCATGTGTGATGTTTCCTTTTGCATGTCTATGATTCTTGTTTTAGATGGTGAATTTACTTCCGCATATCAATAGAGTAGCTTCAAGCCTTGTGATTTAGTAAATTTCATGAGCAATATTTAATCTACACATTAATTTCTACACTATTGTGGAAGAAGATTCCCCTCCCCCCCCCCCAAGAAAACCTTTTTCCAACTTAAACCTATGTTTTCATGTTAATTTTAAATTCACCATAGTAAGGTGCTTTTGATTCATTGACTCACAAGTAAAAACATGTTTATGTTTATTTAATGTTATTTTATGATGTTAGTTTTAATATTTATAATAATAGTAATGTAATTTGGAGTTTACATTTAAATTAGACATTAAATTGGTGTACACTTTTTTTTGAGAGCTAAGGGATTCATCTTTACATAATGATTTGATCACTGAAGTTTATGAAGGTGTACACATTCTATCTCTCTAGATTTAAACCTAGAACCTCTTACAAGAAAGCACATATTCTTGATTTTATGCTAAAATTATTATTATTATTATTTTAATTCAAAGTCTTAGTATTCCCTACACTATGAGCTACTCAAGCGCAGGGTGGTGAAGACTTCAGATGATAAATCAATAGTTCTTAGCATTAAACAGGAGCTCAAAGGTGTGTTTTCCATCCAACCAACTACTTTTTTTGGTTCTTTGCCTAGTGGGCTTCTTATATGTACCTTTTTGTTCAAGGTCTCGAAATTCAATCGAATAATAGTTCCTCTGCCAACTCCTTTAAGGGGTGTTTTTCCATCATTTTTGTAAATTTTGATATCTGAAAGACTGGTAGGGAGAGGAGTATTAGAAACTACAAACTATCCAGGAAGGAAATTTTCTGTCGATGGTCGAGCATTCAGTATGGCCAACCGTGCTCTTCAGTTCTATGTAATTCCTTGTATTTGAAAATATAATATAGTTGTTTCTTACTTACAAAAGAAAATCAAGTCTTAATAAAATACTTTAGTATATATTGTTTTAAAATGTAAAAAAAAAAGTCAAAATTTTATTATTATTTTTAATCTTTTTAAATGACGAAACCAAAGTTTTAAATAAAAGCTGCATATGTTATTAATATATATTTTAAAAATGAAAAAACTTATAATAATTTAGTTTTCAAATGGTAATGCGAGTAGTTTGCATTTTCTTTCAATATAAAAAGGTGAAAAAGGCCCGAGTTTGTACTCAACTCTGCAACTCGAAACCCCTCCATCTCATCCACCACCACCCCTTAACATTGCCTTGTTTAACATACTAGTTGCAACTTGCCCAGGAGTGTGAAAACCTGTCCCACATGTTTTTTCAAAAATTAGAAGAGATTCCCAAAAGTGTTGTGAACGCTCCTCAATCACAGAAAATGACATTATGCCTTGTAGATCGAGGTTTAAAGAGGAAATTCAATGGGATATGTTCAAGGATCTAGGAGAATATGGATCCTTGAGTTTTTCCACAAATTCAAAACATCAAAAGATTTCACTTTCCTTAGGTGATTGTGTTCAGTGATGACAATATTTAAGTCAAAACTAGGGTGAATAAAATACCTGAATTATCTAATTTATCACTAGAGGAGAGCCTGAGACCAAGACATAATGATGGACCAAGTTGAAAAGTAAAGTAGAGCTTGCTTCAATAAGCTAGGGTTTCATCATCTTCAACAATATAATGTTTAAGGATTCTTCATCATAAACCTAGGGAAAATTCTTCATCACTGACACCATTTACATGTATATTTCTTCAATAATGCTAGACACCATATTGACATCAATGACAACCTTATCCAAAAGTCCCTCTAACAATGCAAGTTTGGGTAAAATTACTCGATTTTCCTCTGCATTATTGGAATGAAGGCACCCCAAGAAGCATTAGAAATGCCCTAGGAAGGTACATTGATCACGCTGAATCGTGTGATTGCATTTTTACCTACGCACAAATATGTGTAGAGGTAAATCTAGAGAAGGGCATTCCAAAAATAGTACAACTCATGTAGGATAATTGGTCCTTCATGTAACTAGCAGGTTGAAATCATTTATCATTTCCATAAATTTCCCAAAGGCTAAAGAGAAACTAAAAAAAACTAAGGATGGAGCCAATGAAAAGTATCGAACTGATGTAGAGAGAAAAACATTTAATAGGCCCCTACATAGGCCTCATGTCTAAAATCTACAGATCCACATGACCCATATTCTTCGTGCATGCCCAAGGAGAAATCCTCAACCAATAACAAGTCAAAATGACAAGATTCCTCTGGAAGCAAGTATGAATTTTTGGAAGAGAATGAAAATGAGGTAGCAAATGAGAACTTGAAAAATAAAGAAAACCTATTGAGTACTAGTGAGAAAGGAAAAATCGAGGTGACGAAGAGAATATGTCCCCATTATAATATGAGCCTCTCCCAAATAGAAATGAAGATTCTCAAAATATTGATGAAGAATTAGTTTTCATGCAATCAAAATTCACAAGAAATAGATATGGATTTCTCATGTATGGATCAATGGATGAGAATTCAAAGTGTGAAATTGAAAGGTTCTAGGCCAAGGGAAAGTGGGTAAGAATATATGAAGAAAATAAAATAGGGATCTCGTAAATGAGTAAGCAGAAAAAGACAAAGAAACAAAGACTTAAACAACAATAGTGAATGCCTTAAACAAAGTCCAAAGAACAACAAAAATACACAATAGAAGCACTCTCTCCTAAGGACGTAATTCCAAAATACACTAACAAATGATGAAGTTGGTCTCCTGGAGTTGTAGGGTGCTATGCAGAAAAATGAAATTTTTACAAGTAAGAAGCTTAATCAGAGAAGGAAAACCCCATATCCTCCTTTTTCCAGTAAACAAGAATGAGTAAACAATAAGTCCCGGGAATAAGCAACAACGTATGGTGAGGAAGTAGTATAGCCACAATAAGCTCCAGATGGGCATCCAGGGGCCTATGCACCCTTTGGTTTCCCTCTAGATTTTAGTTGATGTAAGAGTTAGAGACCCTCCATTGGGTAGCAACTCGAATACTGCATCTTCCTTCAAGAAAGGTAAGTAATATCATCAACGTATACATGTCATTTCCTATGAGGAAAAGGTACATTGTTGGAATTCTCTGTGTGATTTAAAAGACTCTAGTTTTACATTAAAAAATATTTTTGGGGGGGCTTTAACACCACAATCCACCTTTAGGGAAAAAAGAAGCAATCCTATAAGAGGTCCAGTTAGGGAAAAAATGAAGGATTTTATATCTCACTTGGATCTTTTAGAGATAAAACATCAAGACTAAATTCACTTGTGATAACAAAATAATAGGGCTAGGTCACATAGCAACGAGATTGGATATATTCTTGGTCAGCAACAACTTCTTGGAGCAAACATTTTCCTTCATGTCCCACACTCTTTCATAGCATGGATCAGATCACCACCAATTAATCTTGGAATTGGTTGCTTAAGTAAAATTATGGGTCCATCCCCTTTAAGTTTAATCCTCAATATATTAATTCCAAGGAAATTTTTGTTTTTCTATCCAAGGCATGGTTCTAGTGGGTTCAAGGATCCTCGATCCACATATGGAAAATAAAATCAAGGACATGAAGCTAACAGTTAAACTATGGGCAAAAGAAGAATTCCATGCCACAGAAAAGGAAGTAGTAATTTATAAAAATAAATGAGAGGAGATACAAAAAATTCTAGAGCAAGAACAAGCTACCCAAGGGCTATTGCAGGAAGAGAAAAAGGAATTTAGTCTTCTCCATAATGCGATGAAGGCAGAAGAAGAGATTCAATGGCTTAAATCTAATAGCTTGTTGCTTAGCGTTGGGGATAGAAATACAAAAAAAAATAATCCATAACCAATTTAAAATGAGACTCTCTAAAAGCAATGTTAAATCTATAGAGGCTAGTGGATAATCGATCGCCAAATTTGAAAATATCAATGAAGTAGCCTTAGACCATTTTGGAAATTTATATAGGGAACAAGGTTCAATGCTAACTAAAAAACATTGATAAAATGTTGGAACATATCCCAAAGTTTGTTTAAGTGGAAAAGAACTCCATTTTAATGAAAGAAACTTCAAAAGAGGAAATTCAGCAAGCACTTAGCTCATTCTACCTAGACGAAGCATTGTGACCAGATGTATTATTTGCCCATTTTTACCAAGAATGTTGGCACATAATAAATTTTGACTTGTGCATAATGATAGACAATATGAAACAACATGCCAAATTTTGGGGAGGAATCAATTCTCACTTCACATCTCTAATTCCCAAAGATGTAAATTCTTCTTCTTTTACAACATTCCACCCAATTTCCTTGTTTAATGTTCCATAAAAAATTATTTCCAAAATTATTGTTGCAATATTAAAACTTCTACTTTTAAAGCTAATCTATGAAAAATAGGGTTGAGTTGTTGGGAAATAGAAAATAGTATATAATATTGTGTTAGTCCAAGAAGCTATCCACTTAACTAAAAGTAAGGGAAAAATGGATGATGATCGAGTTGGATATAGAAAATGGATTTGATAGGGTGAGATCAGCGGTAAAGAAGTTTAGTTTCAAATAGTAATTCATCAATTGGGTGAAAACATACATCTTGCATCCATGGCTATTTCCTCTAATGAATAGAAGATCTACCATTTTTTTTCAAATCCTCAAGAGGAATAAGACAAGTATTCCCCCTCTCTCCAATTCTCTACATTATTATGGCAAAAATTTTAAGCAGAAAGTTAGACTATGAGCGAAGAATAAAATCCTTGTCTGGAATTATATTTATGAGGGGGATCAAAAGCATTAATCACCCACAATTTGTAAATGATGCAATACTTTTTGGAGGGGAATTAGTTCTCATAGAAACAAGATTCAAAATTATTTTAGATAAATTTTTATTAGCTTTAGGTGGCTTGATAAACAAAGAGAAGAGTCAAATGTACACTTGAAATATTAGTCATTTGGTACAAGGGATGCTTCTTCACACTATTGGGTTTCCAATCATTGAGGCCTCATTTGATTTTAAGTATCTAGGTATGCCAATATATTTGGAATCTTTTCCTCATCCCTCATTGCTAATTTTTTCCTAGTTGGTAGGATTATTTTAATCAAATCAGTCTTATCTCCCTTCCCATTGTATCCGTTCAGAACCTGTTGGATTTGAAGGGGGTTATATTTTCAATGGCCCATATATATATAATAAATATATATATATATATATTATATATAATATATATTATAATATATTATATATTTCCTTGGAAAAAAACGCAAAATTTTCATTGATATATAAAAATTACATGTTGTATATGCATAAGCATATGTTATAAGAGACAATGCCTATCAGATAATTATGTTCCAAATACGAAAACCAAAAATTGATGCCTTTTATCCATGTAGGGAGGCATCCTTTTCTGATATGTTCATCATATTGTTTTACCCAAAAAAATATAACATATAGATTGTAGTTATATTGCGTGTCCATAGTACTTGTTGAAAGACTGAGAAAGTAAATAGACATATGGATATTTATAGGTGGTAATTTAAGCAAAAATCAATGTTCTAAGCTTCCTCTGAGCTTGCTATATCATCTATGTCCATGAAGGGCCGGTGGTAGTACTGGTAGAAATTTCCTTCTCAGTGTTCTTGGATCATCCAAGTGCCAGATGGCCTGTGCGTAGCTTCTTTGGATAATCTGTTAGCATCTGTATTTCACTCCTTGAAAATGTGATGACATGTAAAAGTGTCAAAAGAGTAATAAGACTATGAGTTTCTTCCAGAATGTGTGATAGTGTGTATGCATTGCATCTAGATTTTTTGTTAATCCAATCACAAACAATATTTGAGTCTCCAAAGAGTTGTAGGTCTCAACATTGTATTTGCAGTGCATGTTGTATGAGGAATTTTGCAGAGGATAGTTCTGCGAAATTATTTGTACCTCCCCCTAGACCCATATGTATATGGAGGGAGTGAGTATTAGAGAGGTGAATAATGGCCCCTCCCCCGCATCCGTCCTCCTGGGAAGACCCATCAAAATAAGCCCAAGGCTTTGTATGGTCAATGGATTCAGGAATGATGGTTCAGGGTTGGGTTGTCTCTTCGTCATCCGGAATGATGGAGTAGTCGGAGATGATTTAGGAGGCAATGAGGGCTAGTGCGACGAGGTGTTTTGGAATATGAGGTTACTACGAGCTATCCATAGTCCCCAACATATAAGTAAAGGGATATTTTTGAGTTTTTGAGGGCAAGCGCTTGTCCACCAATTTGACCAAGCTTCCATTACAGAAGCGCATTGCCGCCTTGTCGGGGAAGAAATCACTACTGAGATCAATTTCCATAACTCTTGGGCAGCCAGACATTCAATAAAAAGATGTGATGCAGATTCATTGTTGCATTTACATAGGTGGCACCAGAAAGGGCCATGATGAGCTCCCTTGAGTAGATAGTCTCCAGTGGGGATTTTGTTCTTGAGTATAGTCCACATAAGAAGTCTGCTCCTGGGGAATTTAGCTTCCATAGAAGCTTCCACCATGACTCTAGAACTTGTGGACAACGGTCTTCAACAAGAACTAGATATCCCTCCTTAGGTGTGTATTTCCTAGTTTTTGAGAGTGCCCATATGACTTCATCTTCTTCCACCCTAATCCAGACATGTGCCTCAGTGAGGGCCCCGATGAAGGTATTCCATTATTGTGTCCATTGATGGGGAATTTTTAATATTGGGGTTGTTTTCCAGGCTTGCTGAAATGGGGTGGAGCGGTCAAAGTCTGTTATGTGGCCAATATGGGTGATGTTTCTATCTCTGAGGAAAGATCTGAGGTCGTCTGGTAGCCTATATATGTTCCCACATCTGATCCATGGATCTAGACCGATCCTCTTTCATTCCAGACTGGATTTTCCATGTGATTCCAACCCTAATGATGTTTAGTGATTTGATCTCCACCTTCCATATAATTGAAACCTCTATATGTAATCTCTGCGATTGGCCTATCCAATCCATCAGGTTTGAGGGGGCAATATATTTTGACCATGCCACCTTAGTCCATAGGCTATTTTTTATAATAAGTTTCCATCCTAGTTTTGCTGCCAGAGCTGTGGAGAAGTCTTCTAATTTCTCTATGCCCGATCCACCCCCTTTCTTGGGCAGATTTATGGCCTCCCACTTTACCCATGCGAAAATTTTACCTGAATGTTGTCCCTTCCAAAGGAATCTGCAGCATAAGGCCTGGATTCTGGATAGTATACTCCGGGGGATCCATGCCAGTGACATCCAGTAAACCAGGGTGGCCTCTAGGACAACTTTAATGAGAGTAAGTCTACCTGCCCTAGATAGATATTTGTAGTACCAAATATTTAGTCTTTTCTCTATTTTGTAAATGA
Organism: Pinus taeda; assembly: GCA_000404065.3. Lineage (NCBI taxonomy): Eukaryota > Viridiplantae > Streptophyta > Pinopsida > Pinales > Pinaceae > Pinus > Pinus taeda. The sequence goes on from APFE031428367.1 coordinate 59,023, forward strand.
GCCAGGTCTAATCTGTAATCTTGTATCCTAGAGGTTTTAGCTTGTAGCACAGATATTTGAGACCATCTTCCAGCCTAAGGAGAGTGTACTAGAACCTTTGTAGCGCATAACGTATTTCATGGGGAGAACATCTTGCCTCTGTGAGGGTCAACTTGTTGCAATTTACAGTCATGCCTGTGGCTGTTTGGATAAAGCCATTGTTTTCTTCATGATTGTCAAGTCTCCAATGCTTCCATTAAGAAATAGAAGGACGCCGTCCAAAAATAACAGATGAGTTAAAGTGCAATCATCTGTGACTTTTATTCCCTTTAGTCTGCCTCTTCTGAGTTCTTGGCTGACTAGCTTGCTGAGACCTTCCATAATCAGAAGAAAAAGCAAAGGGGATAGGGGGCAGCCCTATTGGAGACCTCTTTTAGAATAAAAAAAAGGGGGAAGCTATTGTTGATAAGCATGCTGAAAGGTATGTTAGTGATGCAGCTCATGATCCATTTAATGAAATCAAAAGGAAACCCTAGGTGGGTTAAAAGCATTCTAATATACAACCAGTTTTCTCTATCAAAAGCTTTTTAAAGATCTACTTTTAGGATCATACCTTTGATTTTCTTGGAGTGCAAAGAGTGTAGTACCTCCTGGGCAATTCCCACTGTGTAGAAATTCTCACTGTAGATCAATAGATTATGCAATATACTAAAGCAAAATACAAGATCTACTTCTACAACAAACTTTGCGAAAGCTTAATCGAAGATGAGGAAGATCAATTAGAACACATATAACTGAGAATGAGAAATCAATCACACATGAACATAGAATAATAACCCAGGGAAAGCCTTAGCCTAAAACCCCAATCTCTGTATTATCATACAAGTGGAAATATGTTCAGATTACAAAAAGAATCAACTCTCAAGCTATCCTACGCTCTCTGCAATCAAACTGCTGCTCATAGATAGTCAAAGGCTTCTCCCAAACCTTATCCTCTACCCTTAAAGCCTCCTATTTCCTTGTGCAGTTTTTCCTGGGGTCCAGTGCTTCCACTTGTGTGAATTCCCGCCTCACACAACTCATTGGCTCAGAAATAACTGCACAAAATTGAGGGAGATAAATCCTTCTGCATGGATGAGTTTCCTTTATAGGAAAAATTCATCCAACTGATAGTACATTGTCCCTCCTCTGATCTCAACTGGGTCTCTATCTGAGCTGGCATGCATGAGTTATTTATGAGAGAATTTTCAGTTATCTAAAGTGCAACACTTACATGCATGCATGCATTAACTAACTGAACGCATAATTAATTCAACAAACTGTTTGAATTAATCTAACTGGACTTGATTCAGTTAACTGAGCCAACTAATTACAACTCAAATTACAACTCGTCCTTATCTCTTTAACTAATGGATAAGTTCCTCAATTAATGGAGAAACTGTTGCATGTACCCACAGAGACTTCATGTTTGATTTTCTACAACTAATTAACTCAAGATGAATTAATTGACTATTTTACAAACAGTTGCTAAGATCAAATTGGAATTTTACTTCTCAATTTTAGTTCAAGGACTAACTAAAATAGGAAGGTATCCCAAAATGATATTTATAGCAATGTTGTTTTTAGCACTTCCATTTTTCATTCCTTATTGCTATGTCCAACACTAGTACCCGAACTGCTATTTATAGCAATTCTATTTTTAGCATTTCTTGTTGCCGTTTTCGACACACTGCTTCATGGATTTGGCGATCTTATAGAAAGGAAAATTGCTTTGGTGAAATATACTTGGATAGTACAGGTCGCATCTGGTTTGCAATAATCTTTGCCACGATCTTATAGATGTAATTGCATAATGATATAGGTCTGTAATCATCAAAGGTAGTGGAGTTGTCGGATTTCGGTATGAGGGCAATGAAAGTGGAGGTGAAGGATTCAAGAATCTTTCCACTAGTTCTGGTGTGTTCAATAACTTTGAGAAGATCCTCCTCCAGGGTTTCGAAGAAAGATGAATAGAACTCGATTGACTAGGCGTTTGACCCTGGGCTCTTGTCCCTCTTAAACCATTTGATCGTGGCTTCTAATTCTCTGATAGTAATCTCCTTGGTCAATTGCTTGTCTGCCTCCCGATCCACGAAGCGAGGGAATAATTGAGCTACTTGAATGATCTCGACAAGATTTGCAACAAGGGGGGTCCTATAGGTTTGTTTAAAGTGAGAGTTCGCTAAAGAAGCCAACTGAGGGAAAGTATTAACAATGTGACCTTGCTCATTCGAGAGTTTCCAGATGGTTGTGATGGCTTTCTTGCCATTTGCAAACTTGTGATAGAAATTTGTATTTTCATCTCCCTCGAGCATCCAGATCACCCTACTTCTCAGTCTCTAGGCTTCTTCGCGTTCCTTAAGTGTTTTGCTTCTGGTGGCATATAGTTTAGTAAGTCTATTCTTTTGGTCGATCACTCTGTAGGCCCCCTCCAGGTCTTTTTCAATATCAACGACTTTTATTCTCTTATTGTGGGCCCAGGATTTTGATAGTCTCTTCAACTCAATGAGATTGTGGGTGAATCCCTCTATTATGTTCTCACTAGCACCCGGGGGATGCGCCTTCCATAAATCCTTGATCATTTTATTATATGTGAGGTATTTTTGCCAAGAGGAGCTGAACTTGAAAGGTCCCTTGGATTTTCGAGGTCCCCTACTGATTTCCATGTAAATAGGTATGTGATCAAAGACCCCTCCCGATCCCACCCATTATCTATGAAGGAAACCCATGGTTAGAAGTCCTTGCTTTATAAGGAAGCGATTGAGTCTTCAAGCAAGAAATTCCTTGCCAGCTCTATTATTCCTCCAGGTAGGTAAGACCTTGGTAGAGGGGATATCCAACAAATTATGGGTGTTTAGCAGATTCTCGAAATACGCAGATAAAGGATCTAGTTGTGAATGATGTCCCCATGACTCAGAGTGTCCAATGGAGAAATTCAAGTCCCCTCCCATGATTAAATAATCTTTCTAAAAAGCTTTTGAGCCTAGGAGATGGTCCCAGAAGGCAGGCCTGTGTTGGCACAGCTCATAAACATTTATGACTTGCACCTCCAAGCCCAAATTAGATGAAAAAAGGTTTGCCCCGATATGCCCAATACCTCCCCAACAGTTACATAGTTTTATGGAGCAGGTTTTGAAACCCAGGGCTAGGCCTGTGGATCTTCCATCAGCATCAATACCTACAAACTCCATCTAGGGAGCACAGCTTCAAGAAGGTGTGTAATGGTGTCTGCGGATCCCAACGTTTCTTGGAAGAAGATAACATCAATGGGAAAGTAAAGTATCTGTTTGCGGAGGGTTAATTTTTTATCGGGGCTAGCCAACCCTCTACAATTGAAGGAGGAAATTTCATGGGGGGGTCAGATGAGGGATTCGATGCTCTAAGTTCCCTGTGAATGGTTGATTACCTGCCCAAGGCGATCTCTCCTCTAGCCCGTAGTTGAGCCTTCGAGAGGGAGGAGGGTCGACAATCGGAAGCTTGGGAGGAAGAGGGGATAAAGATAGATCAAGCCCGATATGATCTGGGGTTCTCATTACTAGAATCAAATTTAAAGATGCAGTTAAAAACATTAATCACTCCCAATTTGTTGATGATACCCTACTGATAGGAGGGGCATCTGCAATAATAGCTCAAAGATTCAAAGCTCTTTTAGATAAGTTCATGAGATATTTTGGGGGAATGATAAATCACCTCAAAAGTTGCATATATGGTTGGAATGCTTCAACTCAAACGCTTCAAAACATATCCAACATCTTTGGGGTGCTGTGCAAGTTAAATTGGGACCACTTCTGCTATTTGGGAATGCCAGTGAGCATGGGACGTGCAAGAGCTGAAATATGGGAAACAACTCTAGACAAATTGAAAAGAAAAGTTCAAAAGTGGGGATCCACTTGGCTCAACCCAGCTGGCCGATTGGTTCTCCTTAAATTAGGCCTTTCTTCTCTTCTTCTATATCAGTTCTCCCTAGTTCAGGCTCCAACCTCATTTCACCACAAAATGGAAAGTATTCTCAGATATTTCTTATGGCAGGGTGGAAAAAAAAATATAACTTGGTTAGTTGGAAACAAGTTATTCAAAGCCAGGAAAAAGGAGGGCTTGGAATCAAATCTCCAATGCTCACTAACTTAGCCTTTGGTGGCAAGATAGTTTGGAGATTACTCAAGGATCAACAAGCTTGGTGGAAAAAAGTCATTGAGGCCAAATATCTCAACAGCCCAAGGCAGCAACTTCTAACAAGTGAAATACCCGTTAGAAGCAGCACAATCATTTGGAAACTTTGAAAAAAAGCCATATCATTATGGCACAAAATGTCTCAAAGGTCCCCAAAGGTGGCAGCAAAATCAACATTGGAGCCGATAAGATTATGGGAAACCAACCAGTCAGCGGTCGTCCAGGTATGGACCCAATTCTCCTCTTTCTTCAAAGCAAAGGAATATATCGCTTAGATCAAATTTCTCAATGGGATACAAATACTCAGGCTTGGAAGGGATGGAGCTTCCCTCCCATCCCTGAAAATTTCAAAGAGAACTTCGACAATTTTCAAATTCATCTTCACAGCATCACGCCTATAATTAAAAATGGCATTGATGGATTCCGATGGGATCCCATGGGCTCGAGCTACTTAATACAAGCAGGTTATCATTACTTGTGTAACAGGGACTACCTAACTCCTCCATGGATGTATTGGAAAACAGTTTGGAAATTTGAAGTTGTTCCTAAAGTAAAATTCTTTATGTGGACCCTCTTAAAATGGAAGACCCTCACCTTAGAAAATTTGCAAAAGGGAGGTACTGCTGGACCCTCCCGATGCCCAAATTGTCAAGAGGCAGAAGAGACTATCCAACATATTTTCATTTCATGCCCCTTTGCTATCTCTTGTTGGAAAAACATTGCTCCAAATGACACCTTCACCTGGAATTCACAACACTCCATTGGTGAAGTCTTAAGCAACTGGAAGAAAAGCTATCCTTGGCAACCCAAGAAAAACAACATTTCCAAGAGGGTGTGGGATGCCCTCCCATATGTTCTCTTATGGAAAATCTGGATTGCTAGGAACTGCAAGGTTTTTAGAGATCAGGGAACCTTAACCAGACAACTATGTAGTAAGGCTAAAAGCCTTGCGATAGAAACCATTGCTGCCAAAAGCATAAAGAAAATCGATATGGCTAGCCTTTGTGTAGAAGAGAGAGACTTCATCAGGAACCTGATAGACAAGAGCGGTATCCTTTCAACAACGAACATCTACAACAACTCAATCAACACCCTTAGCCACAATTGGAGAATAAGATTAAAGCAGGATGAATTTAACGAATGGCTTTGCAACAACAACTCTCATTCCCTTTTCTTTGATGGTGCCTCCAAGTCAAATCCGAGAGTGGTGGGGGCAGGGGGAGTAATCTATAAACCCAATGGCGACCCCTTAGTCACCTTTGAGTGGGGATTGGGAAATCTTTCAAATAACAGAGCAGAGGCTCTGGCGCTCTATCAAGGCTTACTCCAACTTCAAATCCATGGAATCAGGAAAGCATTGATATTTGGAGACTCTGCTATTATTATAAGTCTTATGAATTGTAAGCGCAAAGCCTCCAACATCTTCATATAGCAAATCATCAGCAGATGTCAAACCATGATCAATCAAACTTGGGAGCTTAAATTTTTCCATATTTTTTGCACCTTAAATCGAGAAGCAGACAAACTCGCCAGTCAAGCGTGTATCTGAACTAAAGGAAATATTCTCTGCAACAATGAGGACCTTTTTCAACACCTCCCCATAACTTCCTCATGATTTTTGACAATCCTATTAAGCTTGATACTTGCCAAAATTTCAAGGCGTGCCCTGACAAAATCTAATGCAATCCCGATGTGACCAATTCTCTGTCGCCGAAAATCTTACCTCCCAATCCCGTAGTCTTCACAACTACTTCGAAATTTGGTCGCTCATGTGAAATCTGTGAATCCTCCATCTCTTACCGCGTTACTCTGTCCTCCCTCTCTTGTAGCTCACTCGCCATAAATACCTGGGCACCTCGTCTCCAGGGCTTCACCTCTATCAGTGAATTTTTCGCTGCTATTGCGCTCATCTTCGATCACAGCTGCTCCTCAACGCCATCTTCTCATTCCAGTACCCCCCGTAATCCTTCTTATTCTTCTGTAAGTCCTGATTTATTGACTCCTCTTCATAGCTCCTCCCTTGTTCCTCTAGTTGCTATTGCTCCCCTTGTGTTTTGTTTGCCTTCGTTCCCTTCCCTGCCTTCTCTTTTCAATCCAATGCTCCCTCTCATGCTAGAGCAGTTGAGGGTCGTTTCAATTTCGTTCTATTCTCAGTCAGCCTGTGACCTCTCTTCCCACTTACCTGCTCCTCCAGCTGGCTCTCCCTATTCTGGAAGTTATCATCGACCTTTTCCCTATTCCCTGAGCACTTATCTTTCCCCCTACTCTATTATGCAGATCTTCTGCCCTAACTCTCTTGCAACGGTTGCAACATCTCTTTCTTGGTGCAGTAAATTTCTAGCGCATCATCAGCACAGAGCCAAAGCTTCTCAGATGGCTCGTAATGAAGACTTCCTACACTGCCGGCATCTCCAGGAAGAACTTGAACAAATCAGAGTGCATCAGCGTGTTCTGGATGAAAAGATTGATTCTTCCACTTGGTTAATCAATGCAAAATATGAAGTTGACTTAAATTTCTTTCGTCATTGAGTCTCCTCCCTGCAGGAACAATTCAATGCCTTATCCAACATCTGCGCTCATATTCAAGAATATATAGATATCCTTAAATACATGATGGAGAAGCTCAATGCTCCAAGCACCAGTTGTTCCAGCATCAAGATTGTTGAACAGGAAAGCAAGCCAGAAGAATCTACCGCGCGTCAGATTAGTCACATAAATATAGATTAGGATGTTTTGTAAAGTCTGTCTACTCCTATTCCAATTCGTCAGAATCTACTCTTGCGCTAGTTTCTTGCAAGTCAGGAAATACAGTAATTTAGTAGAATGTTGTAATGTAATCCAGCTGCAAGCTCAACCTTCTAGCTCCACTCATGCAACTCAGGAGCTTAGCCTCCCAAACTTTTTTGAAATATAAACAACAGTTGAACTTGTTAAAAAAAGGATGGCATATATATTGATCCTGACAGGATAAAAGATATTTATGATATTCCTTTGCCACATAACAAGAAATCAATGCAATCATTTTTGGGACAGATAAATTTTGGAAAAAGATTTGTTCTTGATTTTTCTCATATTGTCTTGCCTTTACAAACTATGATTAAGAAAAATTCAGTTTTCAATTGGGGACATAATGAAAAGAAGCCTTTGAATCAATCAAACAGGCAATCATTAATGCTCCTGCATTGAATATTCCCAATTTTTCTAATCAATTTATTTTTTATACTTTGGCCACTGAAACATCTTATGCTGTTGTTTTAACACAAATCAATGATCATCAAGTAGAAGCACCTATATCCTTCTTTAGTTCCAATTTGCAGGGTGTTGAACTCAACTATTCTGAAGTAGAAAAACAAGCTTTTGTTGTGTTTAAATCTATCAAACACTTTAAACCATTTCTCCTGAAAACACACACAAAAGTAATAGTCCCATTCTCTGCAGTGAGGCAATTGCTAGTTCAAAGGGAAGTAGGTGAAAAGAGAGCTATCTCGGTAACATCTTTACAAGAGTATGATATTGATATTAAACCAACGAAATTGTGAGAGGGCAAGGTTTTTGTAGGTTATTAGCAGGAGCTTCTAATATTCCAAAAAATGAAGAATCAGGTAATACTCTTCAAGTAAACGAGATAAGTATCATAAATGTTGAATCTCAGTATGTCGATCTGATCTTTTACTTAAAAAAATGGATATGATCCCTCTAATTTTAGTTACAAAAACAAACGTGCTTTAATATTAAAAGCAAAACACTTCAAAATCATTGATGATGTGTTATTTAGAAGCAATTATGATTCAATTTTATTAAGATGCCTTGAAAAAACTGAAGCACAAAAGGTTTTGCAGGAATTACATGATGGTCCAACAGGTGGACATTTTGGAGGAGATAGTACAGCTCACAAGATAATACATGCTGGATAATATTGGCCCACTTTGTTTAAAGATGCCTATGATTATGTCAGGAAATGCAAGATATGCTAAACTGCTAGTGGGAGACAATGGAAACCAGCATTTCCTTTACAACTAGTAAACATTGAGCAACCACTTGAATAGTGGGGGCTTGATATCATAGGAGAGATTGTTCCACATTCTTCCAAGCAACACAGATACATCCTTACAGCCATGGACTAATTCACAAAGTGGGTAGAAGCAATTCCATTAAAGGTAGAAAATTCTGATGCAATTATTGAATTCATTGATCAATTCATCATTACTAGGTTTGGTGTACCTAATTCCCTTATTTTTTATAATGCATCTTATTTTTCTAGGAGTAGTATAGTTGAATTTTCTCTTAAGAGAGGTTTTAAATTAAAATATTCTGCAAAGTACTATCCTCAAGGTAATGGTTTAGTAGAGTCAACTAATAAGAATCTCATTAAGATTATTAAAATAACTGTTGATCAAAATCAAAAGAATTGGCATAAATCTTTAATATTTGCATTATGGGAAGATCACATAACTCAGAAGGCCTCAATAGGTACTTCTCCTTTTAACTTAGTGTATGGGAAAGAAGCTATAATACCTTCAAACTTAGCACTCCCATCTCTAGCCCTAGTACAATTTATTGAGGAAAATCCTTCTTCCTCTATTCAATTAAGATTTGATCAAATCCTCAAATTGGAGGAAGAAAGAGAGAAGGCCAAAATCACTCATGCTAAACATCAACAAGTCATTAAATATTCTTTTGATGCAAGTTCTAGTGACTCAAAAACATTACATATTGGTGATCTCGTATTGAAATGTGACAAAGCACATGAAGGCAAAGGTAAACATACCAAATTTCAAAATATGTGGCTTCGACAACTTCAAATCATTGAAAAGATAGGCTCATTAACATTCATACTGCAAGACTTAACAGGAAAGGGAGACTCTCTTCCTGTAAATAGGCTTATCTTAAAGAAATTCTTTTCTTAAGGAGGTAACCCCTTCTTACCTGTAAATATTCTTTATGCAAGTCTGTTTGTTTTAGAAAATAATGTTGTAAATAGTCTTCCATTGGTCTTTTGCTATTGAAAATATCTTTGAGAGAATATTGTGAATACTTGCTTTCAATAGGTGGAAACTTTTAAGGAAATGATTACAGTTTTGGGAAGTTCAATAAAACATGAAACTCTGAGTACCTCTTTAAAGTTTGTAAAATCTTCCAAAACCTTGAAAATATTGTAAATCATTCTAAGTTTTATAAAGTTAAGAGAGGTTATTTGCAAAAAGTAAAGACTTTTCCAAACTTAGCATCCATAACTCTAAAAATTGTCATCCATAGACTCTTAAGGAGAAAGTCATTCACCCCATCCACTAAGTTTATGATTTTTCAGAGTGTAATTCTAAAATATGTCTGATATAAAAGATAAAAGATCTCATCATGAGCTTGCTTACCATGATCATAGGGAACTAATTAAACTGACATTGCCAATACTGCATATCAAAACAGAGTAATGGCTTATAATCATAAGACAAGGAGTCTCATTATGAGCCAGCTTGTTCAGTTCAATTACAACCAGTGAATGGCATTGTTATAAGCTGGCTCCCAAACCAGGACAATGGCTTTTTATCTTAAAAAATTAAAATAATATAAAATCAAAAAATATATACATAAACATATCTTTATGGATTTATATTTCAAAAGTTATACTCTTAGATGGATGGGACAATGAATGATTGATGGTCAAAAGGTAACCCTGTCGAGACTATAGATGTTTGCTGGCAGCAAAGGCACTACATGTGACAGAAGAGTAAATTTAAAAGCTAAGTTGGAGGAACCCCATACTTTATCTTTATCATCCAATCAAAGCTTGAAGAAACCAAAATGTTTTTATTTTTAAGGGATTGTAAAAGAAATTGCAAAATATTGTTATTTTATTCAGAGTTAATTTTTATTTAGCTATTCTTAGATGGTTTTCTTTATCCTCAATTGTTTCCAAACTAAGAAAGTTTTAGATATTGCATTATTTTTCAGAGATAATTGTTTCTCCTAGTGAATCGCCAATTGTTGTGCTATAAAACAACCCTCCCCATTTCAAAATTTTTCATAAAAGACTTTAATAAGAAATGGGTCCCCTGTAGAATATAAATAAAATCAATAAAACGTTTGAAATATTTTTTTATAATAGGTCATATAAAAATTTGTTTTTAGGGTAGGTTAAATCGCAATCGCAATTTGCAAAACTTTTGAACCCATGGAAGTCCTTTCGAGAAAATACGATCTGATTTGAGTCATAATAAAACCTTATCGTAAAAAGCTTTATCAAAGGAAATAATTATAAAAGCGAATTGTCGCATCGCGCACATCCTTTATCTCAACAGTGGACTTAAAGTATTCCTTTGAGATTCGTCGATGGGATAACTCTATCGGAAATCTCATATCGCTACTCATTAAGAAACTATCCCAAGTGCTCCATGGAAAACCTACAATGCGATAAGCCGATCACAATCGCGCATCGCTAAAATCATAAGACACACCCCAAAAGCTCCTTTGAAATCTTTCGATGTGATTTCATTATCGTATAGTGCGTTTTCGATAAAGGTAAAATATGAAGTATTGTGAACATCTGCAGTTTAAAGTCATAAGTCAATTATAAAGAAAATTGAAACGATTTATCAACTTTAAAGCATGAGACCTCCCCATGCCAGCTCATCACCAATCGCAATCGCAACCATGCAGAGGAACCATTTAAGCATGGCACTTGTAACTCCCGATTTGCGATATGCGATTATCGCTAATCGTCGATCGGGAAAGTCATGATACCCATTCTAAAAAGGACCGTTATAAATTTGCGATGTGACATACCATCACGACATTAAAGTTCACATTAGAAGTTACAGGGAAATCATTAAAAAAGCAGTTATGGTTGAATCCTTCAAGGATTTCATTCGTGGTGGCTTAATATATCATAGATCTGTAGCATCTATTACGCTTAATTGCTGATTAGTCTTGTGCGTTGTGTATTAGCATTTAACAATTTTTTCCACTGTTACTTCCTTCCATTTCATTTTGTAGAGCAAATCTGAAATCATCAATCCAACAAAAATGTTTAAGAAATCTCGGAAAGTAAAGGTCCCCATCATAGCGAAAGATGAACCAGCAAAGTTGGTGTTGATAGCTGATACTACCTGTCTAGGCCTTGGCAAGACTTCACGGGAGGCCATATATAATCTACTCAAAGCTGAGGATCCAACCGAAATTGAAGAACAAGGAGGAACAATTGATTCAAGTGATAAATCAAAAAATACTCTTAAGGATTTAGCCAGCTCCTTCCTCCACAGAATAGTAGCCCGTGCGAAGGTGTTACCATACAATGATCTGGTGAGATGGGTAATAGAGAATATCAACATAACCGATAGAGCATTCTTTACAACTAATGGAAGGATGTTTGGGACATTCAAGGCAGAAGATGTCAAGAAGATGTATCATTTGCCAGACCCCTAGAAACATTACAACAAGGCATTTTTAGAAGCTTTCGCCAAGGAGAACGAGGTAGAGTCAGACCCTATCAAGCAATGGAGACATTTCCCAAACAAGCATAAGCATGAATCTTCTTGTATGTACTCCGTGGACTCCTTAGCATCTCCCTATTGCTATGCTAGTGCTACGATATGTAGACTCTTTGGAGCCTCTGATTCAGCTAGATTTTCCATAGAAATGGTGCCTTTAATGGAAGCAGCAATTAACTCTTTTGTCATGGATTGGGCAACCATTTTGTTAGATAAAATGGCCAACCAAATCCTTGATTATAGAAGAAATTTGTATGTAACTACCCGGATAATACCCCCTTTCTATATGAGCGCCTACATTATGGATACCATCTGTTTCAATTCTAAATTCCCCATTCTAGGTTGGAAATGGACTCCTCAAGACCCAACTCCTATTCACATTTATCATAAGTATTTGTGGAACGCCCATTATAAAGATCATATATATAGAATTTGCCATGGTTTTGTTTTACTCGTCCATCAGGCCATATTCAACAAACCTGCTCCTTGGTTATCCGATGAGGCTAGCATTGACCTAACATCAATTTCCAGTTGGTTCGATAAAGAAAAGTTCACCTATGTCAGACTTTTTGGCAGCCTCACAGATCCACATATTCTCCCATTGTACATTCTTGATAAGCTATTGGCTAGAGAAATATCTTACCAGATAACGGAGCAAGGAATGTCCAAGAACCTTAAAGAGTCCAAGAAACAAATGTGGCCTACATTTCCCCTCCATTGTGGTACTTAATCACTGCATGATTTTAAACATGCCGAGAAAGAAGCAAATAAGATAAAAATTATGAAGTTAGCAACTGTCATCCCTAAGAGACAGTATGACCCAAACGAAGTGGCTTACAACTTCACCATGTAGGTGAAACTTGCCAATTTTGAACATGAGAAAGATGACTATGTTGACTTGTTCACTTCAGCTGAGTCGTTTTCATAGGTAAAACATCTAGCAGGGATCAAATTGGGAGCAGGGGAGATAGATAAATTTATGCAGTTCAGGACACATAGGTTACAAACACTACCTCTGGATTTATTGAATACTAACCCTATGGTGCAGCAAGAAGGCCACAGTGAAGAACGCACTACTGAGAAGATTCCCGAAAAGGAGTAGACAAATGAAAAGACCAGCAAGCTCCTAGATACCGATGTGCATATTGATGCCAACTTAATCAAGGAATGGGAGCAATTCGATTAGTAGATCAAGAACTAGAATGACTTCCAAAACATCAGTATACCAAAATCGCTTGCAACACAGGAGCCTATTGTTACTAGTATTACAATTGAAGGGGCAGTCGACACAGCTAACGCTCAACATGCTATTGAAATAATTCCAGAGAATCCTTCCAAAGAGATTGTATTGAGGATTGAGGAAATACCATCCCTGGATGTATTTTACAGTCCAAAGCATAGGGATGTGGTCAAAAGACAGAGGAAAAAGAGGAAAATTGACTAGGGACCATTCTCAACTCCTTAAGCTGAACTTATGAATGTGGTATGGAAAGACTTAGAAGTTAATCCTTTTGAGGATTCAACTAAGTTATCTCAATATGCAGGTGCCTATATAGTCGCTACAATGGACAAGGCCTCCGAAGTTAGCCAACTGATCAAAGAAAAGGATCTAAGGATCACCCAACTTGAAGAGAAAACGGTAGTGGAACAACAAAAGTTGGTCAACTTGAGCAACAACTAGTGGAGCAAAAACAATAGAATGAGCAACTGAAAGAACAGTTAAATTTGGAGAAACAAAAGATCGATCAACAGGCTCTCCAAAAATAGCAAAACTTGTCTCAAGAAATCGGCAATCTTCAAGTGGCACTTCAGCAAGAAAAGAAGGCCAAAGAAGAACAAACCGTACCACTGCAATTACAGGCAGAGAAATTCAAAGGCTATCTGAGAATTGATGAATTCAAGAAATAATCCCTGGAAGTGACTAAAGCCTTATCTCGGCAACTGAATATCCTTTGCCATAAAATATCATTGGTTGACCCATTGTGCATCGTCACTACATCACTCATTGAACAGACAGTTGACACCAGGTTAGAATTTGAAAATGCAGATGATAAGGTCACAATATTTCTCTCTTGGCAAAGTGCACATGAAGGCATGGCTGCTAATCTATCGAAAATCCAAGAATCACACAAAGAAGTCTTGTTTTCGGAGTGGCAATCACAGTTAATAAAGGTCGAAAGAGCTACTTCCAGAGCTAGGGCTACAATGAACAATGTGATCAAGTTGGTAAATGAAAACTTATATCGAGCTAACTTGATCTCTGATTGCTCCCCAGGAAAGCTCCCAAAGGCAAAAGCGCTATAAAATCAATGGAGACATGATTTGGCTAGCAGAGAAGAACAAATTGGCAAAGTGCAAAACTTGACTTGGGATGCATTTTGGTTCTTCCTAGTCAAGCCGCATAGCCAGCAGATGGCTACCAAATGCCTTGCCAACGTTGTCAATTGCATGGTTCTAGAGTTTTCAGATGCCACATACACAATTCAACTATATTCCAGGCTAAGTCATCCTCTGGAAATTCATGAAATGCTCTCAATTTTTCAATTGCAAGAGCAAGAGAAGAAGTAGATACAATGAACCAGTTCAAAGGCTATCACACTGTTATTTTCATAAATCAAATCCCATATTTTCATGTTTGTAGTTTCAACAGCTCAAAGTGATTTTTATTGACAGTTAGTTTTTATTTTATTATTTAAACCCTTTCATGTCTTTTAAGAAGGGGTCCTCAATTTGCATAAAACTTGACTTGAGAAGTTACACTTTTGTACTTCTTAATATATTTTTATCAGTAGCGGATCAAGGTTCTACATTTTTGTGAATAAACTTTTTCAAGACCTGCACTTTTGTATCTCCTGGAAGTTTTCTCAAATAAGAAAGTGGAATCGAAGTGTTATTTATATGGGAAAGACTCAAATGCATGCAGTATTTCTATCACTATTCTTTTGTCTTGTTTTCTTATGTGATGAGGCATTCCTTTTAAAAAGTTACTATTGTTGATATATGTATGCTCTTCAAACAATTCTTTATCATGTCATTTCTGAAGATTTAGAATTGTTATACTTTAAATATATATGTCAGTGATATACATTGTTATGAATGCAATATGTCTTTTTTATAATTACTTTGTTTAATTTCTTAAACAAAGTAATCATTATCTATGAATGCATCTTTCTATTGATCAGTAATTCATCTATATGATTATTTGTCTGTTAGAAATAATCAGAAATTGCATTGTTAATACATTATCTGGGTTAGATAAGTATATTTGTATATTTTTGAGTTATAGGTTAAAGCACTTATCACCTTTATTATACATTATAATCCAATCATCCATCAAACCATTCATTATATGGGAAAATGGTCCCATAATATCCAGTCGGATCCACCATACCAAACGGAAAAGGAGTTGTACTAAGGTCCAGACAAGGTGGTTATCCCCAATGTTGGTGCTAGGATTTTAAAGGTATCAACAAAAAACTATTTTAAAATTTGTTTGGAAGGCCACTGGATCCTACTATAGTAAATTGTGATAATCAAAGTAGCATCAAGATGTTTGAAGACCCCGTATTTCATGCCAGGACAAAGCATATCAATAACAAGTACCATTACATTAGAAGTTTGGTACAGGATGGGGTCGTGAAGCTACAATATATTCTGACAGATGAACGGTTAGTTGACATGTTGGAAAAATCTCTTCCAAATAAGAAGTTTGAGTATTTCATAAGCTTGCTTGGATTGGTAGTTCTTAAAAATTTAGTTGATAGGGAGAGATGAAGCATCTTGTGGCAACAGGATGCTTGGGTGGACATTTGGCCGACCTATGTGTTGATGTCTAGATCCTGAAGTAGGGAGGGTGGTGATGTTCATGGAGCTCCGAACTTCGATACACACCTAGATCCCTAGGTTGGTGTTAGAGCTTAAAATCCAGATGGTACCTAGAGTGGCTAAAGTTTGAGTAAACCGTAGTCCCACCCAATTAGAGTACCTTGGTCATGTATCTAATTTGTAGCATTGTGTGTGCTAGAACTCTTCATAGTTCATATCATTTTGAGATCTTCCTTATACATTTATATGTATGTAATTATGAATGCCTCCCTAGTTAAGAGGGAGTTTTGAAAAATGTAACTAGTGTTGGCCTTCATAATTATACTTGATGGAAAAAAAAAGAGAAT
This sequence comes from Pinus taeda, assembly GCA_000404065.3. Lineage (NCBI taxonomy): Eukaryota > Viridiplantae > Streptophyta > Pinopsida > Pinales > Pinaceae > Pinus > Pinus taeda. Next base: position 74,867 of record APFE031428367.1, read on the forward strand.
ATATATATATATATAAATTATTATATATTTATATATATATATATATAATAATATATATATTATATAGAAGCATGAGTTTCATGCTCTTTTATTTATTTTCTAGGTTAAAGCCTCCATTGAAGGCTATTAGGTTTTTTCATGAGTTAATAGAGTTGTCATCATTTTTATTAGACCCTTCTTAGGTTTTTGTATCATGTAAAAATAATTATTTTTAAGTCAAAATATTCATTTGTCACCTCCACACCAAGTTGGCCCTATCTTCATGAAGTCGTCTTGGATTAGGGTTATTCAACCCAATAGAAGGAGTATATATAGAGGCAACTTGACTCATTTGTAGCGCATACTCAATAAGTTCGATCTACAAGAGAAAGCGTAGAAAAAGAAGAGAAAAGTTGAGGAGAAAAGGAAGAAGCTATAGAAGTCAAGGATCAAGTTTTTGGGCATCTCTATCTCACATGTGCGAAGTTAATGGAGTGTAGTTGGGGCCAAAATTTCTGAATCTGCTATATTAGGTGTGAAATTATGACGCTGGGGGCCAAAATTTTGTAGTTGGGGGCTAAAATTCTGGATTGAAGGTACAACTAAGAAGTTGGCACTTAGAGACTTCAGAAGGGATCATCTATTGGAAGGAAGGGTTGACTTGGTGATTGGAGGGAGTATTTATCTAGATCTAGGGGGTCTTGGATAGTCTCATCTTTATTTGAATCTAATGGTCAAAGAGTTGGATTGGGTTTTCCCCTTGCGAAGCGTTTTTCCCTGGTTGAGTGCCTACATCTTGTGTCTCTTGTTCTTGTGGTCTTCATATACATTTAATTTGGTAATTTTTTTAATTAAAGATAAACTAACAAATAAATACAAGAAGGCAACCTAAATCACAAGTAATTATCAAGAAAGAGGAATCAAACCCTAGGAATTGATTTCTCAACATGAAGGAGTCAAACTTGATTTGCAATTGCATATCAAACTATGTTAAAATAGGGCCACTAGGAGGAGAATGGGTTCCATTCTAATTTATCGTATCTTGTTCCATATTATAGTAGAGTAACTAAGGGTGGGAGTTAAAGAAAATAATAGAGAGAGTTAGTGTTTTGTAGCAACCTAACAAGCCACAACTCTCAAGTAACTCCATAGGGAGTGCCTTCTCCTTTGTACTTTCATTATTTCCATGCAAGACAAAAGAGAGAAAAGTTGCCTCACGTTCCAACTGGGTTTTCTCTTATAAGAGTTTCCCAGCACAAATCTTTATGTTCATTGTGGTTCGTGTGTGATTGCATTTTTTGTTCTCTATTTATCACATTTTTATCTATTTTGTGCATAAAAAACAAAAACAATGTTAAAAAATCTAGAATCTAAAGGAATTTAACCTTTATAGTGTAGATTTTAGTTTATTTTATTATATCTGTTGTGAAAAATTCTTGAGTGGAATATCCATGACATTTTATAGATTAGTTTTTATGTTCATCTTGAAAAGTTCAAGGAGTTCTTTTTCCTAGTTTTAGATTATAGGTTCGCAGAGTTTCCTCAATAGCTTGTAGGTTATTGCTAAGGGGGAAATGATTTTTTTTGGCTTAAGTGACAAAGGCCTAGAGCTCTTATTTTCCCTCCTCCACACTTGTTTCATTATTATTTTTTGGATTCTCTTCCATTATGTGACATAAAAAACACAAAATGAAATTCTATTATAGTCCAAAAATTGCACAAAAATTGAATCACCAACCATGACTTCAATATCCTTCGCTAAACCTTCTCACAAATCCAATGCCACTACTTCCCTTACAACAACATGCTTGACGTTATATTTAAAGGAGGGATCGACGGATAGTTTTTTCCCCATGTTGTTTCATAGATATGTGAGAAATGACTCTTTCCAAAACTCAAGTAGTAAACTTTACCCACACTAGAAGCCAACTAGAGGCTTCCCTCCATAGATTCAAACATGGGTACCATTACTTGAGTGTAAGTATACTAGAACCCAAAAACCAATGGCCCCCCCCCCCAAATTTTGATTGCATCTTCCTCTAAATTAAACTTAAAGCCTAGTCACCCTTGAGTAAGTACACAATGTACAAGGAAATAACCTAGTAAAGGCTCTCTTGTCTCTTGAATCCATCTTTTCAATTAATCTACATCAATCCTCACCCCCAAAAAACATCCCAGTAAAACCTTCCTATTGCAATCCATAATATTTGCAACCTCCAAGTCCTCTTCCATTGTTAGCCTAACCTCTCTGACTTTTTTCTTAACAATCCTCCTCCTCTTCTTCTTAGCTAAGGCCTCAACTATTGAAATCCCTAGTGAAGATTCTATATCCTTTGGCTTCAAAGTTAACCTTGCAAAGTTGGAAATAGATAGATCAACGACTTGACAAATTAGCCTCTTCGAGGGGGCAACCTCATTTACATCACATAAATGATCAGTTCTTGGATGATACAAATGACAAGACCTCATTGGTATATATAGGAGTCTAAGGGGTCATAATATAATCAGTCTACATAACAATAATAATGTAAGGGCATAATAATAACAATAGTGGGCTTCTATGGGGCACAACAATAACAATATGGGGGCAACATGGGCACAACACTAACAATAAGAAGGCTACACTAGAAATAACAATAAGGAGGATACACTAGTATTATAGGGACCTATCATGCCCCTCTCCTTCAAAAAAGGTGTTGTCCTCAACGCTTGAGTAGTTTTGGATGCTTCTGTATAAAATTCTCATCTTCCAATGTGGAATATTCAGCGGGTAAGTTCTTCCACTTAATGAGATACTCTGAAATTGATCGATTATGTAACTTTCAAGTTCTTGTTTCCGTGACTACTTCAGACTCCAATATGATTTTTCCTTCTTTGGCAAGTTCTGGAAATATTGTTTGAACTGGAAGCTTGTCATCGATAACCTTATTTAAGCATGAAACATGGAAAACTAGGTGTAATTGGGAAGATGCAGGAAACTCCAATTTGTATGCCATAGTACCAATCTTTTGCAACACCTTGTAAGGACCATAGTACTTGGATGATAATTTATTATCCTTCTTAGCGTGCTTGAGGGACATTTATTTGTATGGTTGTAGCCGTAAAAATACCTATTCGCCTATGTCAAAACTTATTTCACTGCGATGTTGATCTGCCTATTGTTTCATTCTATTATGTGCAAGAGTGTGGTTATCCTTTAAGAGACAGATAACTTGTTGTTGATGCTTGATGTGATCTTCCACTACTTGAACCTTAGAATTTCTTCTTAAATATTATGTGATAGACAGTGGATGATATCCATAAAGTGACATTGATGGAGACATTTTTTCTACAATATGGAAGGAAGTGTTATAACACCATTCAACCAACAGTAACCACTTAACCCATTGCGTTTGTTTATCTGATACAAAGAAACAAAGATATCCTTCCAAATGTTTGTCCACTATCTCAGTTTGTCTGTCAGATTGAGGATGATAAGATGAGCTATGAACTGATTGACTACCAAGAAAAGAAAATAATTATGTCCAAAAATTTCCAGTGAAAATGGGATCTTGGTCACTTACAATAATTTTTTGGTTTCCATGTAGCTTTTGAATTGTTTCCATAAATGTTGTAGCACTTGTATTGGATTTAAAATGATAAGATAATGCAAACAAATGTGCATACTTGGTAAGTCTATCAACTCCACCATGATGAAACTCTTTCCTTCAGACTTGGATAAACCTATGATAAAATCCATTGAGACCTCCTCCCAACACTAACTTGGAATGGCTAAAGGTTGTAACAGACCCATGGTCTTAATTGTCTCAACTTTATTTTGTTGGAAAATCAAACATTCTGCCACAAACTTCTAAATATTGGATTTAAGGCAATCCAAAAAATTCCTTCTTGACCTTGTGGTAAGTTTTAAAACTCCCGATTGCCCTCCTAAGGATTAGGTGTGCAATTCCAAAAGAATCTTTTGTTTGAGTTGGGAATTTTTACATATATATAAGAGATCTTTGTACCACAATGAATCATTTTTCTAGATAAATGTATCAGATGTACAGGGATCTTGCTACAACTTTTGAATGAGTGCCCTCGCCTCTTCGTCATTACTCCATTCATCCCTTGATTTAGTTGTTCAATTAGGTTGGATAATAGAAATGGCACAGAGCAATCTATCCACATCCTCATCATTTCTTGAGAGTGCATCTGCAACAACATTTTGCTTCCCTTTTTTGTAGATGATTTCAAAGTCATAACCCAACATCTTTGTGATCCATTTTTGCTGCTCTCCTAAAGATAATCTTTGTTCCAAAAAGTATTTAAGACTATCTTGATCTTTTTTTAACTTGAAGTGTCTTCCCATTAGGTAAGGTCGCCATTGCTTTAGTGCATGTAGTATTGCCAATATTTCCTTCTCGTTAATAGGTTTGTGTAAATACTTTCCCTTGATTGAACGGATTTCAAAATCAATGGGTCTTCCTTCTTAGATTAAAATAACACCAATTCCATTTCCTGTGGCATCACATTCTACAATAAAGGTTTTTGTAAATTTTGGGGTAATTAAGATCGATGCTTGGCACGTTGCCTCTTTAAGATGTTGAAAGGCCTTAGTTGCTTCTGGAGTCCAATAAAATGCATCTTTCTTCAGTAATGATTTTAGAGGTGCTACTATTCTCCCATAATTCTTAAAAAACTTGTGATAATACCATGTCAAACCAAGAAATCCTCAAAGATGCTTTAAGTTTGTGGGGATTTTCCATTCCTTAATGGATTTAATTTTGTTAGGGTCTACCTTAACACCCTCATGAGATACAATATGACCCAAATATTCCACCTCTTGTACTCCATAGAAACATTTGGAGGTTTTTGCATATAATTGTTTCTCCTCCAATAGTTTGAGCATCTTGTCAAGACGTTGAACATGATCCTTCCAAGACTTGTTGTAGATTAATATATCATCAAAAAATACTAACACATTTTTTCTAAGGAAGGGTTTGAAAATGGAATTCGTCGAACCTTGAAATGTGGAAGGTGCATTAGTAAGGCCAAAAGGCATGACCAAAAATTCATAATGAGCTTCATGAGTTTTGAATGTTGTTTCGGAATGTCTTCAGTCTTCACCCTAATTGATGATATCCCAAAAGAAGATCCAACTTGGTGAAGTAAATTACTCCATGTAATTCATCCAACTATTTATCAATGATATGAATGGGAAATTTGTTTTTAGTAGTGAGCTCGTTGAACTCCCTATAATCTGGACACATATGCCATGATCCATCCTTCTTGTGCACCAATACTACTAGAGTAGAGAAAGAACTTTGTCTAGGTTGAATTATACCAACCTCTAGCATTTTTGCAACCATACGTTCAATTTCACTCTTTTGTGCATAGGGATATCTGTAAGGCCTAATGTTTAGAGGAACACTTATTGGAATCAAGTGAACAACATGATCATAATCACGAATAGGTGGGAGGCCTTTAGGAGTCTCAAATATCTTGGAATGATTGTCCAAGACTTTTTGTAGATCTGGAGAAATGGATGATTTCGATGTTTGAACCTCTAGTGAGCATAGTTGTGCAATTACGCCTGGTAGTTATTTCTTCAAAATATTTGTCATGCCATTAGAGCTAATTATCTTCCCTAGTTTCCCTGTGATACCTCTTAATTTAGATTCCTTTCCTTCCTAGAAAAAATTCAAGAAAATTTCTTGAAAATTAAAATCTATCATCCCCAAAGATCATAAACATTGGACTCTTAATATAACATCAACACCACCCATTGGAATGGAATAATTGGACTATTCAATACATATTCACCCATGGTTAGCTTGATATTATGGTACTTTCCAAAGCAATTTATAGTTCCTCCATTTGCAACCATCACTTGACAATATGGTGTTGGATATATAAAGCAATTCAATTCCTTGGCTATCTTACAATGAATAAATTTATGGGTACTACTCGAATCAATTAACACTATTACCCTTTTCTTCTTGATATATCCTTCTATCTTGAGAGTTTGAGGAGTGGTAATTCTCGCCAATGCATTATAAGGTATGGTCAGATTCATTTCTTATTTTTCTAGGGTTGGTTCTTGGTGTATATTCTCTTCTTTTGATGTTTCTTATTCCTTTTCTTCCTCCTCTTCACAATCTATATAGAATAATTTCTTCTCAGCACACTTATGACCTTTAATGTATTTTCTATCACAACTGTAACAAAAACCTTTTGCTCATTTTTCCTCCAATAGTTTTGGTGTTAACCTTATAGGTTGTGGGAAGCTAGGAGTAACAACACTTTCATATTTATAATTGTGAATGGTAGAATTCCATGTTGCCATAACTTTGTTTTCAACTTTTCTTGCATCCTTGAATGCCTTCTCCAATGAATTAGGTTCCCAAAGGGGAACGTAATGTTGGATGTTATCCTTTAATGTCCCTATGAAGACGTCAATCCTATGCTCCTCTGGAATATTAATTACCCTAATATTCAATTTTTGGAAGTCGTAAATGTGCTCCGCATTGAACCCTTTTGTTTGATATTTATCAATTGGCTAAAGGTTTTTCTCTTTGTATCCTCATAATGTGCTATCATTTCCTCCGTAAAAATTGACCAAGTGACAAGTGGTTTACAAGAAAAAAGCCATTGATACCATACAAATTGATTGGGCTATAAATATAAAGATGCAATGCATACCTTTTGTGAGTGGTGCACATCATGTAGATCAAAATATTTCTCCATATGTAGTAGCCATGTTACCATATCCTTGCCATCAAACTTCCTCATATCGATCTTTGGAATGTGGTTGGTCTTCAACCCAAAGTTAGAGTCTTTAAAATCATGATTAACATTCCTTTTGTTCTCATCATGAGTTTCATGGAATACTTTGTCGCCATTAGGAATCATCTCTTATAGCAACTATAATATTAGTGTAGTCTCCTTATTGTTATTGTTAGTGTAGGCCCCTTGTTATTGTTGTGCCACATAGAATCCAACTATTGTTATTGTTGTGCCATTGCATTATAATTATTGTTATGTAGGCTATGATTATATTGTGACCCCTTAGACTCCTAAATATGCCAAGTAGGTCTTGTCATTTGTATCATCCAAGAATTTTTCATTTATGTGATGTAAATGAGGTTTCCCCCTCGAAGAGGCTAATTTTCAATTTGTTTATCTACATTTTCTTCTTTTTTGTGATCTGGTTGCATAACATTTGGTATCAGAGCTTTGGATTCTAGGGTTTCACTGCTTCAAACAATTCATCTTGGAATTTTTGCTATTACTTTTTTTCTTCGAGGCTTTAGAAGTTGAAATTTCGACCATGTGGAGCCGAATTCGTGGTACATTTCTTATAAAAATTTCAGATCTTGGTTTGCTATATTTTCTGAGATATGGTCTAAAAAAATTAGGGTTTTTTCATCTCAAACAGGTGACCTAGGGAAAATCGCCATAACTTTCTCTATGAGCATCGGATTTGAATTTCATAAAAAATGACTAATATTCCATGAATTATAGTTTGTCTTGTATAATTTTTAGGACCGAAGGTTGAAACAGCGACACATGGAATTATGTACAAGTTCGCTCTAGTGAACTAGTCCATAACCAGGTCATCGTGGGAGATTGGACATAACTTTATCTTGAGGAATCCAATCACTTTCTGACTTGTGGCTTTGGAAAGAAGACTCAAAGAGCTACCATATGATGAAATTTCAAACATTGGAGCAATGAAATTATAGAGATATAACTATTTTAATATCAAGCTCCTAAATGCAAGAAAAATGTGTGTATTTTTTAAAAATTACATAATTTTTTATTTGAAAATCCCTTTGAGTGATTCCAAGGGCATATTGAAGCATAGATATCGAATGCCTGCCAAAAAAATAATTATACACCCATTAAGCCCATATAAATCTCTATTATGATGCATGAAGAGGAAGAATTGCAACATGATATATCAAAATTACGGGACCAAGTGCAACAAATTTCGTTCTCACAAAGAGCAACCAAATATGAAATAAAATGGGACATGGATGGTTTAAATGCAAAAATAAAAATGGATGGTTTAAAAGCAGAAATAAAATGTGACATGAATGGTTTAAAATCAAACATGGAAGGTTTGATAAAGTTGTTATAATAAATGCTTCCTAATGGTGAAAAGGTATTCCATGAAATCGTGACGAGAACAAAAGGAATGTTAATCATGATTTTAGAGACTCTAACTTTGGGTTGAAGACCAACCACATACCAAAGATCGATATGAGGAAGTTGATGGCAATGATCTAGTAACATGGATATTGCAAATGAAGCAATATTTTGATCTACAAGATGTGAAACACACACAAAATGTACACATTGCATCTTTATATTCAGAATCCAATCAAATTTGTATGTTATTGATGGCTTTGTTCTCGTACACTACTTGTCACTTGGTTAATTTTTACGGAGGAAGTGATAACACATTGAGGATACAAAGAACAACACCTTCTTGATCCAGGTGGATATTAGTGGCCACCTGCCTATTCCACTTAGACCCCCACCATTGTTTCTTTCAATTTTTCAGTTTCCTTAATTGTAGCACATTTTACTATTTTTGGCAGTTTTTGAGGTCCTGGACTTCTAAAGCTATTTTGAGGCCCTAAACGACATTTTTTTGGAAAACGGGAAAAATTGAAGCTTTATTTGATATATGCAGTCAAAATTTTTAGTCCTCATATAGATATTTCTAACGAGGTCTCGTGCATGTCAAACAAAGAGTATATGCCAAACTTACAACCCTGGGAAGTTGATGTACCAATTTACCCCAATGGGGCCCATAATTTTGGTGCTTCATCTCCTACGGTTAGGTTTTTGGATGTTTAGGGTTTATTGTTTCTCAATAATAAATAGGCCTTCGAGCCTCATTATAATACAGTTCAGAGGCATGTAGCCACCACATCTCTTCGTAGAGATAAGCTAACATCGCCCAAGCTAGTTTATTTCCAATCTATATGTAAGCATATTTCAGTTCTTTGATATTGCTACATCTCTATGTCTATGTTTATATATGTATTCTATTGCGTTCCTATATAAGTATGGATCACTTCTTTAGCCAAATGATAAATCTCAAACAAAAAGGGTCAATGACGAAGCACATTGAGGACTTCCAAAAATTGAATATTAGGGTAACTGATATTTCAGGGGAGCATAGGATTGATGTCTTCAAAGGGACTCTAAAGGATAACATCCAACATGAGGTTCACCTTTGGGGACCTAATTCATTAGAGATGGCATTCGGGGCGGCAAGAAAAGTTGAAAGCAAAATCATGGCAATTAGGAATTCTACCACTCACAATTATAAAGATGCAAGTGTTGCTACTCCTAGCCTCCCACAATCTACAAGGTTGACACCACAACAATTGGAGGAAAAAATAGCAAAAGGTCTTTTTAATAGTTGTGATAGAAAATACAATAGAGGTCGTAAATGTGAAGAAATTATTTTACATAGATTATGAAAAGGAGGAAGAAAAGGAATAAGAAACATAGAAAGAAAAGAATATGCACCAAGAATCAACCCTAGAGAAAGAAGAAATGAATCCAACCATGTCTTGTAATGCATTGGTGGGAATTACCACTCCTTAAACTCTCGAGATAGAAGGATATATCAAGAATAAATAGGTAACAATGTTGATTGATCTGGGTAGTATCCATAATTTTTTCATTGTAAGATAACCAAGGAATTGAGTTGCTTTCTATATCCAACACCAGAGTGTCAAGTGATGGTTTCAAATGGAGGAACTATAAATTTCTCTGGAAATTGCCATAATATCAAACTAACCATGGGTGAATATGTATTGAATAGTCCAATGCTTTCCATTCCAATGGGTGGTGTTGATGTTGTACTAGGTGTCCAATGGTTATAATCTTTGGGGATGATAGCTTTTAATTTTCAATAACTTTTCTTGAATTTTTTTTGGGAAGGAAAGGAAATTGAATTAAGGGGTATCATAGGGAAACCAGGGAAGATAATTATCTCTAATGGCATGACAAATCTTTTGAAGAAATAAAAACGAGGTGTAACTTCACAATTATGCTCACTAGAGGTTCAAACATCAAAATCATCCATTTCTCCATATCTACAAAAAGTTTTGGACAGTCATTTCAAGGTATTTGAGACCCCCAAAGGCCTCCCATGTAGGTTTTAACCCCGTACAGAAATTACCTGCATATGAATTCTAAATCACAGGAAAAAATAAAAATGCGAGAGCATAACACATAAAACACAT
>APFE031428367.1:93050-110885 GCA_000404065.3 Pinus taeda
TTTGATAGGTTTAAAGAATTTAAGGCTCTGGTGGAAAACCAGACAGAGAAGAAGATAAAGGTGTTGAGAACAGATAACGGTGGAGAGTTTTGCAGTAAGGAATTTGAAGAATTCTGTAAGAAGTGTGGTATAGCACGACATAAGACTAATCCATACACACCTGATCAAAATGGAGTTGCAGAAAGAATGAACAAGACGTTGATGGAAAGGGAAAGAAGCATGCTCAGTGGTGCCGGGTTAGGACAGGAATTCTGGGCAAAGGCGGTGGAGACAACATGTTACCTGGTCAAGAAATCACCTTCAACAATGTTGGAGGATAAGACTCCACAAGAGGTATGGACTGGTAAGAAGCCATCTCTTTCACATCTGAGGGTATTTGGATGTGATACATATGTACATGTTCCAAAGGAGAAAAGAACCAAGTTGGATAGTAAATTTGAAAAGTGCATCTTTATTGGGTATAAGGATGGTTAAAGGGTTATAAGCTTTGGAACCTAATAACAAGGAAGGTTGTGTACAGTCGAGATGTGGTGTTCAGAGAGGTGAAATATGTTATTAAACACGAATTCCAACCAAAGGAACTTGAGAAGATAGAGTTTGAGCTTAAGGATGAAGAATCAGACTCTACAACAGAAGAGAAATCAGAAGATGAAGAGCCACAAACTCCGGGTGTGAGAAGATCAGTGTGAGAAAGAAGGCAACCAAAAAAGTATAGTCCATCCGCGTTCTGTTCAAATTTTTCTTTATCTATTACTGATGATGATACCAGAACTGTGAAGGAAGCAGTAGATTCAGAGGATGGAAAACTTTGGAAAGAGGCCACGGTTGATGAAATGGCATCTTTGCACAAAAATAAGGCTTGGGATCTAGTGGAGTTGCCGGCTAGAAGGAAACCCATTGGCAGCAAATGAGTGTTCAAGAAGAAGACAAATGCAGAAGGAAAGGTGGAGAAATATAAAGCTCAGTTGGTAGCAAAAGGTTATTCCCAAGTGTCGAGAATTGATTTTGGTGATATTTTTTCTTCTGTTGCCAAGGTAGCTTCTATTAGATTACTTTTATCTGTTGCTGCTACTTTTGATTTTGATGTAGAACAGATGGATGTGAAGACAACATTTTTTCACGAGGATCCGGAAGAGGAGATCTACATGAAGCAACTTGAAGGATTTGCGGTGAAGGGTAAGAAAGAACTGGTATGCAAGTTAAAGAAGTCTCTATATGGGTTAAAATAGTCACCAAGGATGTGGTATCAGAAATTTGATACATTTATACGAGGACTTGCCTTCACCAAAAGTAAAGCAGATCACTGTGTGTATTTTAAATTAATTGGTGATCGTGTTATTTATCTGGTCTTGTATGTGGATGATATGTTGCTGGTTGGAAATGACAAAGAAATTATCGAAGATTTGAAGACCCATTTGTCCTCCAAATTTGACATGAAAGATATTGGTGATGCAAACTATATTTTGGGCATGGAAATTAAAAGAGATCAAACAAAGAGGAAGCTCTCGTTAAACCAGAGGAAGTATGGCGAGACAATATTGCAAAGGTTTAATATGCGGGATAGTAAACCAATGAAGGTTCCTATTATTGTAGGTGTAAAGTTATCTGCTAAACAATGTCCCAAGACACAAGAAGAGGAAGAGGACATGTCCCATGTTCCATATGCAAGTGCAGTCGGTAGTGATGTATGCGATGGTCTGTACTAGACTAGACATTGCACATGCAGTGGGAGTATTGAGCAGGTTTATGTCAAAACCAGTGAAGGATCACTGGACAAAAGTGAAGCAGGTTTTCAGGTATTTGCGTTGCACTAGTGATTATGGTTTGTGCTACCAAGGAAGACCAGGATTGGACAGAGTGTTGGATATTCGTGGCTTTGTTGATGCAGACTGGGCTGGAGATCTGGATCGGAGAATATATACAAGTGGGTATGTTTTTAACCTATTTGGATGTGCAGTCAGTTGAATGAGTAAGAAACAATCTGTAGTGGAACTATCATCTACATAGGCTGAATACATGGCAGCCACTCATGCAAGCAAGGAAGCAGTTTGGTTGCAGAGATTGTGCTCAAGTATGGGGTTAGTATAGGGAGCTATAAGGATAGACTGTGAAAGCCAAAGTGCAATTTTCTTGGCAAAGAACCCTACTTACCATTCAAAGACAAAGCACATTGATGTTCAGTATCACTTTGTGAGGGATATGATAGAAGACAAAAGGGTGTTGCTGGTAAAGGTGGACAGTTTGAAGAATAATGCAGATGCATTGACAAAATCAGTGAGCTCTGAGAAGTTCTCTTGGTGTAGAGAAACAATGGGCGTTGTAGGGGTTGGATAAATGACTAATCTCTCCCGTGGAAAGAAAACAACAAGTGAGAGAATGTTGGGTTGTGTTATATTCTTTCCACGACTAGCCAACGTAGTTAACGGGGGGTTAGGGTTTGAGGGGGGCGAGTAGCTCCCCTCTACGGGGTCCAAGGCAGCGCCCAGGGAAATGTTTTTTGGACCCTATATTAGGTTAGGTGCACCTACCTATGGTTTTGTGCATGGTTTTCGCACATGGTTTTGGACGTGATGGTTTTTGGTCCATGGTTTTGGATGCGATGGTTTTCGGTCCATGGTATTGGATGCTTCGACACGTATAAATATGTATTGTAACATTGAAAGGAACATAATGAAAAATCAAGTTGGTAGTCTCGGTTTTGGGATCCAGGGGAAAGTCTCTATGTATATGTGTTATGCTCTCGCATTGTTTATTTTCTATTGTTAGAATTCGTATGCAGGTAATTTCTGTACGGGTTAAAACCTACAATTTTAACACTCCCTCTTAGCAAGATTAGGGTTTTGCACAATCCCAATCCCACTCATGTAGGAATGTACTGTAACACAACTCCCTCTCATGTTGTTGTTACTACTGCAACAACTGCATCTGAGAAGCATCCAAAATACTAAATCAACAGTCTCTGAGTTGCAACTGTCTCTTGAGCATCTGACTGCTACTAGTCTCTACATTGTCTACTGGGAAAAACTGCACTATTTTTGATTCTGCATTGTGCCTTCTACACTGCTATCAATACTGCTTTATGCTCCTCAACATTTGATTACAACTAGTCTGCAACTGTCTCTCAAGATCTGAATGCCTCAATTAGCACTGATCCTTCTACTACTGAATATTGTGGGCCCCTGTAGCAAGGGTAATGATCCATGAGAAGAGTATACTGCAACTGCTACTCCTATCCTATGGACCCTACCCAAATCTTTGCAACTTTGGGACTAAGGCTCCACACCACCCCACCTCACTCGTGGAGGTATAACTGCATGCATGGAGAAATCTACTTCTAGCTTGTAGATATTTTCACTCTAACTCCAATTTGTTTCACTATCCCGGTAGCTACATGTCTCAGAAAGGCTTTCCCCTTACTAAAAACAACATCGTAGCCTCTATCCTCCAATACAACTACAAAGATCAAATTCTTCTTCACCCTTGGTACATACATAACATATTTTAGATGAAGATGGGAGCATAACTCCCTCTTAAAGGTTACAGTTCCAATTCCTTTGATAATGTACCTCCCATCATCCCTAAGTTCTATGTGCATATGGAGATCCTTCTCCTTTAGGCTACTGAAGAATTATTTGCATCCTGCCATATGGAACAAGGCACTTGAATCTGGATACCACACACTCCCCATTACAATGCTTGTGCATGCAATCAGGGTGAAGTCTAATTCAAATTGTGAGGCAAGTGCTTCACCTCCTGCTCCACTTGAAGGTTTCTTGTTAGACTTCTTGTGCAGGCACTTTGTTGGATAGTGCTTATATTCATGGCAGTGATTTTTTTTCTTTTAGGTCCTTCTTCTTTCCATTGTTTTAGCTAGACTCTAGCCTGCTTTGGGCCTTCTTGCCCTTCCCAACCAAGGCAAAATTCTCTTCCTCCTTAACTTTAGATGTTACTCCATCTCTAGTGTTCCTTCAAATTTCTTCTTGCACCAAATCAGGCCAAAGTCTCTCCCAATTTGGCCATTTGTCCCTTCCACTTACAGAGTCTTGGTAGCTGTGACAAGATTTAGGAAGGCCTAGGAGAGCTAGTCTCACTAGTTCAGATGATGGCACATTTTCTCCTACTCCTCCAAGTTCATCTCGAACTTTAGTGAATATGGAGATGCATTGTGGAATGGTTTCTTTTTTCTGAATTCAGATGTTTTTGAGCTTGTCCTTAAATGCCAATTTCTTGGCATCATTGTTGCTTTGGAATATATCTGTGAGAGTTTTCCACATTGCAAAAGGAGTCTCCTTCCAATGCAAGTTTGAAACCACATGATCTTTAACACCCTCTAGAATAATCATCCTGGCTCTTGCTGTGTCTTTCTTCCACTGAGCAAGTGCTTGTGCATCTGATGTTGTTGGTTTTGGAATATCAGTTTATGTATATTCCAAAACACCATTATCAGCCAGGACAACTTCCATCCTGTCTTTCCAAACAAAAAAATCTAGGTTCCCTCCAATGCATACTCCAACCTCAATTTATTGAAAGACATTTTTCCTGCACTGAAGAGAATCTGCACCAAAAACTCTACAAATCGAAATTTCTCTGAGAGAAGATCTGGAACAAGGTTTCTATGTAGTCTTCCGATGCTCTGATACCATGTAGAAATGGCAAGAAATTTTCTATTGCTAATGAAATCAAACTGAAATCAAGAGAAAAAAATTTCTTCTACTATTTTACGGAAAGGAAAATACATGATAGAAACACATGCAATGACATGCAACCATCAAAACACAAGGAACACAATGATTTTACAGGGGAACCCAATTGGGAAAAACCCCTCCGCTGCTTTGCATTAATTTATATGAGAAAGATAATTAATTACAATGTCTTGCTTCAACTTTGAAGCACACCCTGCACTATAAAACTGTTCTCTTGCAACCTGACCTACTCTAGTCAACACTTAGCCAAATCAGGCCTCAACCAACCTCCTATTTCCTTGCGCAATCCTAGAGGAATTGATCACTTGCTTAGTGCAAAAGCACTGCACACTCAACAATATACAATTATTATTACAAATGTGCCTTTTCCATCCACTCAACTATGCAATTCAAATTCCATTCATGATTGGGTCTATTTTTAGCTGATTGACTGGTTAACTAAGAGTTCAGTGAGTTAATCAACAATCATAACTACTCAATTGACCTTCAACTAATGATGAGAGCTTAGTTAACTGAGTTCAACTAATAATAACTCAACTAGATTGCTAGATCTTAGCAATCAACTCATGCACAACTCTAGTTCTAGCCTACAAACTCGATTTTACTGACTTAACTAGTGGACAAGGCTATGCCACTTTAGCTAATTGCAATCCAAATCATCCTGATGATGTGGAAAATCAAAATTTCTACATTTGACTAAGGCACTAGTCAAATGAAGCCTTTTCTTACTACAATTTCATATATATATATATATATATACTTTTCCGAGGAAAGACATCAACCTCCCTCTTAGCTTGAGGGCTAGAGTGAGGTTGCTGGTTCCAAGCTAGGCCACAAGTATACTCAAGATTTCACAAGACACAACAATATTTATCTAGGGATTATAACTCATCATGTCATTAACGCGAAATTAAACTTGGATGGGGAAGATAACAACCATTTCGCCCAACCACCCAAAATAACCCCAATTGACATATCACTTTCCTACATATATATCCACATAAACATTAATCAATCATTAACCTCTCAATCAATATAACATCACCCTTTATGTGAAAAAAAAGAAAAAGAAAAACCTAGTATCAAATATTTGTCTTTACCGAATACATACATACATGTAAGGTAGCTTAAAAGCCTCTCTCGTTAGGATGATCTATAATTGAAATTTGTAATTAAAACTTGATTTTTGATTTCATGTTCGTTAACATGGATACCCACTTTCTCACCCAGATTCGGTAACTTTTAAACCCATAGTTAAGATGTCTGCAAATGTTGTACTTTTTGATGTATCTTTCGGGGATTTAAGAAAACCACACCCCTATTTAAAATGTTAAACATATGGAAGGTCAAAATTGACATTCTGATCCGTTCGAGCTAATCGCCCCAACAAAAATTGCCATCGGGCGAAAGGAATTCGTTGTTTACGGAGCTTAGAGCGTGGAACTAACCCTAGTTGGTTGATTGTTTAATTTAGCGAATTTGGAGTATTTCACAATGCAGGCAGAAGAGAAAGATGGTTACATGGGCAATTTATCACAATTCCTCCAACGTCAAAATTCCACTCTGCAAGCTGTACTATCTGAAACCCTTCTGTATATGTGGATTTTTTGTCGTGTAAATCTCTTTAATGGGTTTCTTCTTTTTATTGGGTTTTCTGTTCTATAGAGCTCTTCAATGGGTTTGTTTTTTCAACTGCTATGCAATGCATCCAATACAATTCATGGTTGCTTTTGATTTTATTGTTTATGTTTTTCAGTTTTTTTTGTGTTCTGTTCTCAGAGACCGATAAGTCAAATCCTAAGTCAAATCCAAGTTGAGTACGAATTTTCCATATCCATAAACTATATGCTAATCTGAAATGCTCTCAATTTATCCAATGAGCACTTCGAAAATCAGATATACTTTAGCTTGGCTATCCCGGGTCAAAGAAAACAACAGTTCTATGGCTATCATGCAGAGAGTTCTGCTACTAACTTTCCACTATTTGTTACATAAATCTTAGAGTCCTTGTAGGAAGCCTCCAAAAGTACTATTTGATCCTTCAGTCTGCCCAATGGCTCCATATATATGCAAAAAACCACAAGACAGAAATACAGAGTATCAAACTTTAACTGAAGACTTAAAACAAGACCTTGCTTCAGAACAGGACTCTAACAGCAGCTTCCACTTGCGAGCCTCATCTGAACTCCTGCTCAGAAAGGATCATCCTCTGATTAAAGAGCTTTTTTTGAGGAGTTATTGGTAAGAGAGTTAAAATCTTGATATACATGAGCAAAATAAATTCTTCAAATTCCCTTTTCACCTTCAAGACTTGGATCATAGCAGGTTCGAAAGCCAAATTATCAATTCTGCACTTAGTGTTTGCCCAGTCCACCATTATCTTATAGTCTCCAAAAGGTTTGTAATTTCGTTGAACATTTTTTCTGCTGCAGTTTTCAGAAGTAGACATAATGCCAGGAGCTCAGAGATATTGCTAGTACCTTGCCCTACAACCAGTTTCAGATTGAGATGGTTTGGTTGATTATGAAAAAACAAAACACCAGCTCCAGAGAGTCATGGAGAACCCTGGCAAGCTCCATCAAAGTAGCCCCAAGCCTGATCATAGTTAATAACAGGTTCCCTTAGCACTTTAGTAGCCTTTTCTTTTGGTAAATTAAAACAACCATTACAGGGCACTCCTAATTTTATGTGCTACCTGTGCTGGACTCAGTTCCTCTCCTTGAATATCAGGTTCGTTTGTTTGCCTGTATTTTAATGTTCTTTTCCTAAGGAGCCTCTTAACCCTGAATCAAAAATGGAAATTGAAAATGAATTTGATTCTGATTAAATTAATAAATTTATTCAAAGAATTAAGAACGACACATTTTTAAAAGTTCGTGTCTTAAGCTAGACATCTTGGATATGGTGTCTGCTGGTTAGTGTTGGTTTTTGTGGGCTAAATATCTGGAGAGAATTATAATTGTAGTTTACTTTATTTTTTCTTTCTTTCCTTCGGTGGATTAATAAGCTGGGCAGTGTACGAGAAAGTGTTTTTTGTCTTCACCACCCAGTGCTTAGGTTATTTCCCGTGGAGTCTCCTCCGTGTTCACCTTCCTGTGTTTTATTGTGTAAGTCGTATGAATCTGTTCCATTTCTGTCAATTTTTCTTTTCTTTGTCTGACTGCTTCCATTTCTCTCAATTTTGCTTTTCTTTATCCGAGTGCTTACCTTTTTGTAATATATAAGCCAAAGAGATCTGGGAAAATCTGATAACTCTATAAGCTTCTTATATTTTATAATGTCATGGTCCCAGGTTTTTTATTTAATTGAGTATTCTGTAGTACGTTGATGTTATTGATGTCTTTGATTTGGAGTTCCTTGTCTAGCATGCATATACTAGATATGTAATTATATGTATTTGTTTACTTGTCTGGAATTTATTTTAGAAGATAGCTCTCTTTTGGGCGTGTTTGCCTTATTCTGATTAGCTTGCTGTGGCAAGAATGCAGAAGGAAAAATTGGAGAAGGAAAAAAGGGAGAAGGCAAAAAGGGACAAGGAAGAAAAGGAGAAGGAGGAATTAGAAAGAAAGTTAAAACGGGAGGAAAAGAATAGGATTAAGAGAGAGAAACAACATATTAACGATCAAGGAAAGATTAAAGATGGGAAACAACAGAAGGAAGAAAAGCTAAATTGGAAGGGTCAAGGAAAGATTAAAGGAGGGAAACGACAGAAGGAAGAAAAACTAAATTGGAAGCAAGAGAGAAATATCAAAAAAGCAAAACTACAGAAGGAGGAAGAAGAGCAGATCATAAAGGGCTCCAGCTCTGCCATCCCTTCAACAAACATCGGTTTCAAAATGATGCAGCAAATGGGTTACAACCCTGGTCTTGCTCTAGGAAAAGATGGGCAGGGGAGGCTTGAGCCAGTTGGCATAGATATTAAGAGATCACGAACTGGTCTTGGCAGGGATGATGTTGAGAAAGAAAAGAAGATTGCGATGGCCAAGGAAATGGAAAGAAATACCCAGGAGAACAGAATGACAGAACATAACATCATGTCTGATTTCAGAGATAGGCGGAAACAGTTATGGAAGAGTCGAAAAATAATGTCCACTTATAAGAAAGTTAGTGCTACACTAGCTCAGCTAGAAGGGGTCGATTTGGGACTTGATAGAGATGATAAAGCAAAGAAACAGGAGGAGGGTGTCGATGAAGCTGAGGAAGATGAAGAGGATGAGGTGACTGCAGAGGTAACTTCATTCCTGGAATCATGTTTGGATTTTTCTTTCCAGGAAAGACCATGATCATCATATATTTTACTGTTTTATTTGATATCTCAATTTTCTTGGGTTCCAGTCTGAACAGGCTTGAAGTTTTGGTGACTTCATTTACTGAATTAATTCTAACATTAGGATATGTGCTTTAATATTTGCTTAAATAAAATAAGCAGATGATGGAAGGAATAATGAATTGTTATGTCATTCATTGCTCAATCGACTGAACGGATATGATCAAAGGCGGCCAGTTCACTTCCATTCTGCCAATGCGCATGCTTTTTAAGTTTTTAATCCACCCAGAATTTGCACTGGTTGAGAATAAATCATAATTTGAAATCCAAATCACCAATGGGATGTTGTTTAAATCTTTGAGGTTGATTTGGTGTTAAGCCATCTGCAAGAATTATGCCCCCACTTGCATGGTATGAGTATCAAGGGAGGAGGCTAGGTGCAAGTCCCTACCAATTTTGGCGGAATAGATACTCTCAGACCTGGCACCTAAGCCAAAGGGAGCTTGCATTGGAGGCCCTCAGGGCATGTGTTTTGAAGCACTCTGCGGAAAAATGAAGTCAAAAAATTATCTATGACATGAAATTTATAGCTAGGGTCAACACGTAAAATTTCTGAATTTATTATGAACGCTAAAGTTTTGGGAACTTGGAAACCGAACTCATATTAATGTGAATTTGTCCAACAGTGATAACCTCCAGGTCAGCCTTTCAGTGCATTGCCCCTGCCATTTTCTTTGAGATCTCCAGCTGCGTAATTCTTTCTGACAATATCTTATGTTGAATTACAATATATGAGGGTTGAAGCCTGAACCTTTGGAAGCACATACTTTAGTTAATGAACTGGTTCACAGAGCTATTTAAGAACAAACTGAAAAGGATTTTTTTCCTTAATTGTCTTCTATTGTCCAATCTGCTGAACAGATCTGATCAAAGGCAGCCAGTTCACTTCCATTCTGCCAATGGGCATGTTTTTTAATCCACCTAGAATTTGAAATGGTTGAGAATAAATTAGAATTTGAAGTCCAAATTGCCAATGGATGTTGTTTAACTGGTCGAGCTTGATGTGGTGTTAAGCCATCTGCAAGGATTATACCCCACTTTCATCATCATGGGTTGTGTATCAAGGGGAGTAGGCCGGGGTGGAATAGATACTCAGACCTGGTACCTAAGCCAAAGAAATTTGCATTGCAGGCCTTCAGGGCATGTGTTTGGAAGCACTATGCGGAAAAATGAAGTCAAAAGATTATCTACGACATGAAATTTATAACTAGTGTCATAACAAGTAATATTTCCGAAATTATAGTGAACGTTAAAGTTTGGGGAATTTGGAAACTGAACTCATATTAATGTGAATTTGTGGAACAGTGATAAAGTCCAGGTCAGTGTAACAGTGCATTGACCCTGAAATTCTCTTTAAGATATCCAGCTGCGTAATCCTTTCTAATAATATCTCATGTTGAGTTATAATTAATGAGGGTTGACGCCAGAAGCTTTGGAAGCGCACATTCTAGTTAATGAACTGTTAACTAACAGATATTCAAGAAGAAACTGATTTTTTTTTAATTTTATTTATTTATTTTTTTTAATAATATTTCATCGATATGTTGTCGGTATTATGAGTCCATTTTAACTCTACCCGTTGGGTTTTGATCAGCAGGAGTTGCTAGAATTGTTAAATAGATTGCGAATTGAGTTCAATTATTGCTTCTACTGTGGTTTTCAGGCAAGTGACATCCTTCTCTTTACTTGCATTTAGAATATCTTTCTTTGCTCAACGTTACATTTTTCCAATCCACCGAACCGTATGATATAGCAAGACCTAAGATCCTATTTTTTATTGTGCACCTAATCTGTAAATTTTTCCACGCTTTCTTCTTTTCTTACTGAGCATTTGGTATGCAGTATGAATCTGCAGATGCATTGATTTCAGGCTGCCCGGGGGTTGAAGAGGAGGATCATTGATGTTTAATTTAATTCGCTGACTCTTATTTGTAGGATGTATGTTTAATATTTTTCAGGTATGTACTACCGTGATTTCTGAACACATTCCCATGTCTTAAGCAATGGTCATTCGTAACTTTGAAAATTAAAAGGAAAAAAAGCAATCTGTAGCTCTTCTAAGTGTCAGCTGCATAGTCTAACTCTCATTTAATTCTTTTGTTTATTACATGTATGAATGTTTATGGAAAGATAGCTCCCTCATAATCATTTCTGTTTTCACATTTCATGATGCATCCCTATCATTACTTGACAGGCAATTTCATCAATGCTCTTAGCTTTCATCCTTTTCCAGAAGTCGAATGTATTTCAAATGAAGGTGTAGTTTTAAGATGAGAATCATTGCAATACAGGAATGAAAATAATGTATTATATGATATAAAATCCTATATTTCTCAATGGGGTCATGGTTCAGGGGTGAGGATGGTGGCATATCAGGCCACCTTCCAGAGACAGGGTTAAGTTACTGGGGCCAGATGCAAGACTGGATAGTTTAACTGAATTGTACCCCTTGTCGTAGCAGTTTAGCCGAATGGGACTTCTTTTTATTGGTTAACCCTTCGGGGCTACTTCGTCTCCTCAAGAGTGTCGCATGTGGCTGAAACCTCTTCGGGCCTGTTGTAATGCTTATTTTGAGTTTGAACTTGAGAAAAACTCCTTGTACCAGATATTGTAATCTATGAATTTTTTACTTATTCAGAAAATATGACTCATAGACGTATGCATTTTATTGCAGGGATTACATTCTCTTTTCTCTGAGAGTAGGACAATGAAGAATACAGAGGGGTATTTATTGTGCAAGATGAAATATGAAGAGCAAGGAAGTCATAACAATACGAAGATGTCAGGACCTCGTATTTGGGCAATAAGATATATGGTCAGCTGCATTGGAAGTCTAGTTGATCTGAAGCAAGATTTGGGCATAATCACAAAAATAGTATACGGAGATTAAAATATCCGACAATTTGACTCATTTCATGTATTTGACAGTCGGCTATGGATGTTGCCTTTTGGTTTGTTATCTAGTGACATGCTTTGATAATTCTGGAGATGCTAAAATGTCCTTCATGATTGTATTGTTTTAACTCTTTATTATATAAATTCACAAAAAAGTACAAGGGTGTCCCAGTCGTAGGTGGCGAACCCTTTATATTAGAGAAGTTGCGGAGAATTTCTCCGCATCCTGCTTTGACATGCAAAACTTCAGGCTTACGAAGATGGCTGGAATTTTTCCTAACAGTCAGAAACTGTTATAACAGCCAAAAGTTATTGAAAATAGAGAAGATACTGAAGTGCTCAGAATGCAGAGACTGATGAAGCCGGACAGTGTACAAAACTATTGATGCCTAGGGAACAATTAAGAAAGAAAGAAAACTCGGTGCCATCACTTTCATCACTGGAATTGTCCAATTTGTCAGGTCTATCCCAATTTTTTCAGTAATTTGTAGTGTTGCAAACTTTCCCGAGATCCTTCCCTGGATGCCCAGTGTTTTTCTTCAGGGAGACATTCTTGTCCGTGCATCTTCTTATTTCCTCCCATAGCTTTGTGAAACTCTGAAGTGCCACGTATCATCTTCTTAAACTTTGGAAGTGATAGTTCTGAGAGGTCATTTGTTTCCTCAAATTTCTTCTTTGAATTTCTTGTTCCACATGTTCTCCGGTGGCATGGCTGGGATGACCTATATTCTCAAGGGCTATGTGAGAAAAGGAGTAGAGAACAAGATGAACAATAATAGCAACAAACGTGTAGCTAGTCCATATCTAAATTTATGTACTTTCTCATTCAAATTTCTGGTTTGGGTGAACAAAGGAAATAAATTCAAAGGTACAATTGAAGTATGCAATCTGAGATATAGTTCCACTGAAACTGAACTGGCCTTGCCCTGATTATCAGTTAGTATGATTATTATGGTTGCGTTTCCTATGCATTGAAGGCATATTGCATATACAACCTGTTATTGATTTCTAATTGTAATCCTTTTAGCAGATCACATGCGTCCTCATGATTGTTAGTGAGGTCCCACTCGCAGGAGAAACATCGATAGCCTTTTCTGTTGCAAATGAGCTTCCTGCCATGTCACGATTATATATTCAGTTGGGGGAAAAATGACATGGCTGAAAGCATCAAGATGTTCTGGCTGGGACAACTCGGTAAAATATTTTTCAAGGGGAGAGGGCTTGATGAAAGTTTCCTATAACTAGCATACCTGCTAAATGCGGAATGGGAATGAAGTAAATTAAGTGGGGAAAATACAATTTAAAATTATTTTAGTTGAGAGAACCAGGCCATTATTTTGATGATGATCTTTCACCATGAACCTCGAATTGATGACAGGTTTATGGCCTTTGAAAAGAATCCATGACACATTATTACACAAATATTGAAGGACATCTAGATTTAGTGATGAATAACTTTTAAGGACATCTAGATTTAGTGATGAATAACTTTGAGGACATCAGCTCTCGTACTAAGTGTTGTGTGTAGTCTTTTTGTCTTTGATCCCTTTGTATCTTAAGTGGACACAATATGGTGCGAAAAGTGGACACAATATGTTGCGAAATATAATGCAAATTTTTGACACAATATGTATCATAAGAATCATTTGAATTTTTGACATATTATATAAATATTGAAAAATATCAAGATTTAGTGATGAATAACTTCTAGGAGGTTGTTTAGTCTTTTTGTACTTTTCATTGCATGTGGACACATGGATTAGATTATTGAATATAAGAGAAGTAAACCTTTTTCTTTAACAAAGTCAAATAAATTAATCTAATTAATTTCATCTCAAAATTCATTAATCTAATCTAAATCAAAATAATAATAAATATTAATCTAAATTAAAATAATAATAAATATATAAAATTTATTATGTAAATGGTAAAAATTTATATATAAATTTCACAAAACCAATTAAAGCTATATTTTGTCAAGTTAAAGTTTATTTGATTGGTTATACTTTGTATTTCATTGACTTGAAATTCTGCTCCACATTTATTTAGAAACTTAGGATTTTGATAAGGTATTGGATAAAAGAATTCATATGATTTCATAGTGTTTGTTGAATGGGTGGGGTTGGGAAGAGTAGTTGTGAATTTATGTTGAACATTATCCCCTATAATAGATTGACAATTCACTGCCATTAAAATATTTTAGTTGCCTATGTAAATAACGATACAATTTGTCTACTATTTGCATATTTGTTATTCACTGCAAGTCTTGTATTTTTAGTAGTAATGACTCCATTGCTAATTGCTTTTAATACTTTAGAGATAGTGGCTTGTGGTGCTACATGAGAATACTTGGGAGGTAGGGGTTGAGAATAGTTGAAGTGTAAGCCATTTATTGTATGTGAATTACAAGTAATATTTTATGATAATTTCCAAAGCCAAAGCTAGATATAAAAATTGTGTTTCCTCTATTTATCTAACCAGTTTTGAAGATAGAGATAGAAATATAGGTGATTTTAATGGCAAAAATCAATTTGGCACTAACATAACAAAGCCAATGGGCATCTCTTTGAATTTCTCAATCAACTCCTCAACTAGTTAATAAACGTTGTATATTCATGATTGTAAACATGATAGAGTTCTCTCACAAAAGTGATAGAATCTTTGTTGAATGAATGTACCAAGCTACTCAATGAGGTCACAACAAGTTGGGTAGGTCCCAACATGTCATTAGAAAACATTTTAGTTTTGAAGCGGGGGATTGAATTCATTCCCATTAGTGCAGGTTTTTTATTGATAAGATTAATATACAAATGTGAAATATAGTCACTATATGAGAAAAGCACAAGTTACAACACACACACACACAACAATTGGAAGGGTTTTTATTGTGATGGAAAGTCGACACAAAAAGGGTTATTGTCAAAAAGTTACTTGCTATCATTGATTTCACATCAATTTAGTACTCTCTTTGATTGCTTAAATGGTCAGATGTTAGAAATTACAAATGTCTCATTTGTTCCACTATATAGACATATGTAACAATCCTCTTCTTCCCCATTTGACATCATCCTAGTTCCAAGATAATTGAATGAGGAATTTCCCTATTATTCCATATTCCATTTCCTAGAAAAGACAATAAATTGCATGAGTTGGAAAAAAGTGAACAATTGGGTGTAATTAAATGCAAAGGACTATTAATAATATATTTACAACCCTTGGTAACAAGTGGAAGACGTAAAATAATAATCTTGCATCATTCAATATAAAATATCGACAACCATATTTTCACAACTCTTCACAATTACCATTGGTCCTTTTTGGTTGTATACTGTCGATTAACGAAGTTCACATGAATGTAGGGATGGGTTATGAAATTTGGTGGAAGCCAATGGTTAAGCCTCAAAGTTGGGCTCACCTTTAATTGAAGCATGTGTCATGGGCGACATCCCCATCACCCAATATGAGACAAATATATCACAAATATTGCAACAATAGTTGATGGTAGGTGAGGCGTGCCAACATTTAGAGTTGGGTGAGGGTGCACAAAGATGGGCTCACCTTCAGTCGAAGCACGTGTCCTGGGCGACATCCCCATCACATGATACGAGACAAATATATCACAAATATTGCAACAATAGTTGATGTTGGGTGAGGGCATGCCAACGTTTAGAGTTGGGTCAGGGTGCAGTTGTGCGAAAAAGTCATGCGAGAGTTGTGCATGATGAGTCGACTCGAATGCATGTGGGACCGCACGATCATGCAAAGGGATCATACGACATGGGTTGGCCCAATATGTTGGAGGGAAGGCATCCATGAATGGATAGGGGGATAGTTCTTTTGGGTGGGTTTGCAATGCAGGAAAATTGTAGGGAATAGAACCGGGCTAGTTGTGCAAGCGGGTTGATTGAGTCGTGTGAGTGGGTCGGGTGAGTGCGAGTGTGTTGGGAAAGTTGTGGGAGTAGTTGTGTGAGTGTACCAAGGCAAGTTGTGGGAGTAATAATGTGAATTGTATGAGCAGGGCAATTGGGTCGTGCAAACGAGCTGGGTGAGTTGTGTGAATAGGCCAATTGAGTCATCCGAATGGGCCAAGCGAGTTATGCGAGCAGTCAGATCAGTCTTATGAGTGAAGGGACGAAACAATCGGCAATAGGCATGTGACTGAGCATTAGAACAACTGTAAGTCATGTAGAGTAGGCCGGTACGACTTACAAGAGGACTTGGAATTAAACCGTTCTTGGGGGCATGTGAGCTAGGGGTTCCGTTGGGTATTTTGGTATTTTTATGAGACGGTGTTGGGACATGTTATTGTAGAGAGAGAGTCCACATGGTTGTCGTAGAGAGAGATCCCATCAAGAGACCGTGTGATATCGCAAGTTTGGCGACTTGAAAAAAACTTTGGAGTTTGGTTGGGTGGACGAGAAATTTGGTGTTTGGGCCAAATTTGTGGCTTCCATTTCATCGAAACTTGAGGTTTGGTAGAGAGCAACAATTTTGTACAGAAGTGCATGTTTGGTCGAGGATTATATCAATGATGTGAAATTGAGACATTGCACATGACAAGGTTGCGAGATAACTTGTACATAATTGTAAGTTGAGTTGTTGTAAGTGGCTAAGTGTTGGGACTTGCATTTTGTTATACTGTATTGTTCTTATATGAGGATATTTATTTTACGAGTGTTAAGCTAAGTGCTTCCAGGACGATGGTTGTGAGAGTTGGTGCATATTGTTGATTGAGATGAGTTCTCATTCATGTATGAGCCGGATAACATGGGTTGATGCAAATGTTGTCTAATAGGAAGTCTACCCAAGGTTGGATGGAGTCGATGCCTAGGACAAGGCATGGGCATGGATGAGACAGATTTGTGGAGGACAAGTCATGGTTGGCCATGAGAGAGATTGGAAATGTTTCCATTGCGACTTAAGGATTGAGGTTGTTTGTGAGAGAGCGCTCGAGACAAAAGGACATGATAGTTGAGATGATAAATCACCATCAGGATTGTTGGATGTTATTCATCTAGACTTCATTATGATTCAAGATGAGGTCTTGGTGGCTCGATGGGGGAGATGGCCCATGTGAGTGGAGAAATATTGATGGAGACAGGAGCTAGCTAGAGTGAGAGCATGATGAAACAATGATGCCTTGGGTCGAGGAGCCTGAGATAAATTAATGGATTGTGGTTTTGACTAGGAGAGCCTTCATGTGGTTGAGTATGGTATTGAGGTAGGTTTGATTCACTAATGAGCTTGGATTGGGTGACTTGGGTGGACTAGGTGTACCCTTGATTCAAACATATGGGATGTGTCTATTATTGAATTTTGTAGCTATGAACGGTCTTCATAATTCATATTTTAGCCCTTCAAATATATGCAATGATAAATATAAGACATGTTCTTCATGATGGCTTCAAGAAAAAGGAATTTTGAATTTTTAAAGTTGGCTCCACTTGTTTAAGCCGGCCTAGCCCAAGGGACGTGCCCTTCAGGACACCCTAATCACTATATATAACAATCCGACTTCCTTCCTTTGGAAAAGAGTTTTGGATCACTTTTGTTCATATAAAAGGATGAATTTGAGGCTTATTAAACGAAAAATCTGAGGTTCAATATAGGATGAATTTGTGGCATGGTGTGGCAACCCTCTGAGTTGGCAACAAGATTGAATCTCTAAGATGGTAGCTTAGGGTCTACCTTAACTTCTTCATGAGATATAATATGACCCAGATATTCCAGCTCTTGTACTCCAAAGGAACGTTTGGATCTTTTTGCATATAATTGTTTCTCCTCCAATAGTTGTAGCACCTTGTCAACATGTTTAACATGATCCTTCCAAAACTTGTTGTAAATTAGTATATCATAAAAAATACTAACACAAATTTTCTAAGGAAGGGTTTGAAAATGGAATTCATCAAA